>JAVQJG010024220.1:0-14089 GCA_036024015.1 Craterocephalus amniculus
AGATAGATAGATAGATAGATAGATAGATAGATAGATAGATAGATAGATAGATAGATAGATAGATAGATAGATAGATAGATAGATAGATAGATAGATAGATAGAAAGAAAGATAGAAAGATCAATATATTTTTTTAGCATTTTAGCCTAAAATCAAAACTGAAGTCTTTGCATATGATTATATATGAAGACATAGCTCAGAAAGAAACTGGATCCATGTAAGGAACAGAGTTAGGGAACCATAGCATTCACCCAGGCTAGTCTCTATGAAACCCGGTTGCATAATGTGGCTTGGCTTGATATGAACAGAAAACCATTGCACTGTTTCTAAAGAAATCTGCCCTTTGACCCTTTAGAAAAGGGCAGCTTTCCCTCTAGAAGCATGTGCAGCACTGGCTTCGTGGAGCCAGAGGAGATTTGAATATAACCTAGAAGCATCAAAATTAAAGGTGGAAACATCAAGAAATGAAATCAGTTAGAACTGACAATCATACAGTTTTAAGCTGCTGCAGTTTTAAAATGAGTGATACATGAGTGACAAAGGGCATCATTCACTTCTGTTGTATACTGCGTTGGATTTGATTACAGCTGCTTACAGTCTTTTTTAGTTTTTCAGTGGAGCTTCATACTGTTTTTCATCTTTACCACAGCTGGAGTGACATGCGGTTTTAATGAAATAATCTTTGTTATTAGTGTGCTGAGTTCCAGTCTTTCTACTCTTCTACAGGCATGTGTTCAAAGACACCTGACTAAAACGGAGCCTTTTCCACGCCTTCTTACATTTGCTTGAGAAGGTTCACTGGTTGCTGAATGCTGGTTGAACTTGATTTGGATCACTTGATCTCAGTGAAATGATCTTTGCTTAATGTGATGTGATGCTCGTGCAACTGAATCTTTACACAGAGAAAATGTCTCTGAAAGATGTGGAACTTGACTTCATTCCCTTTCTTTCTTTACTTTTCCACTGATGCCCTCTCCCTGTTGTTCTTCACATCTGTCTCATACCCTCTCCATCTTTTGTTTCCATCTTTCTGTTTCCGTTTGTTCCTTCGTGTCCCCCCTTTTTTTCTCGTCCATTCTTTGTCTCTCTGCATGCTTGCTTTCATACTGTCTCGCTGTCAAGGAGGATGCTTTGGCCCCCGTGACGTCCGACCCCCAGTCTCTCAGCGTGTCCGTGTCATCGGGGGGCGGATCCGGAAGCGGGAGCGAGGAGGAGGGGTCAGGTAAGGCCCAGCCCAAACGCCTCCACGTCTCCAACATCCCTTTCCGGTTCAGAGACCCAGACCTCCGCCAGATGTTTGGGGTATGATCCTGACTTCACAGCTAAAAGTTACAAGATTACATCCATTTACACATTACATGACTTCCACTGTCTTATTACATATTCTGAATAAAAACTTATTCTCATGTTTGCAGCAATTTGGGAAGATTCTTGATGTAGAAATCATCTTCAATGAGCGGGGTTCAAAGGTAAACCAGATATAAATTATATCACAGTTATCATTGAATTAATGATGTACCTATACAAGGAAGCACTACCACATTCATTTAGTTAATACAGTCATTTTTATTAATTTGTCCAAACAGGGGTTTGGATTTGTCACTTTTGAGAGTGCGACTGAAGCCGACCGAGCCAGAGAAAAGCTGAATGGGACAATTGTGGAGGGTAGAAAGATTGAAGTGAGGGAAAAGTTTGTGTCCGTTGGTTTTCACATCAACTTTCTAGACAGTTTACCTTTATTATGACTTTTGTTTGTGTGTTTCCAGGTTAACAATGCGACTGCAAGAGTAGTAACAAAGAAGCCTCAGACACCTCTAGTGACTGGTGACATTTCAAGTTAGTGAATATTGATATTTGATCATTTCTTTTTCAGGTCATTAGTGGGCATAAACATGACAAATCTTAAAGGCTCTGTCTAAAAACGACAGCATTTACTTTTTATTTCTCTGCAGCTTCTGGGTGGAAGATCAACCCTGTCATGGGGGCGATGTATGCACCGGAACTCTATACAGGTGGGTGATACAGACTGATTTTATGCTGATGGTTAACCAGCAACACTGGCAACAATAGCTGTTTTATGTCTTTTAAATTTATTTCTGTATTTTAGATTGTTTTTTATTGGATTTTTGGTTGTTTAACCCTTTGTTATCCTGCTCTAACATTTGGTAAAGCAAAATTTTCAGTGATTATCATGAATCTTAGTACAGAATTGATAAAATAACTTGTCTGAACTGTCTCTACTAATTGGTTTGGGTATTTTATACCAAAAGAAAGTGTTTGTTATCCCTTTTTTAGCCTGTAAATTTTTTACCATTTCACTGTACTACTTCATTATCAACTTATATTTCAACTGCCCCATGCAAAGACTTATTTGTATTTTTATTGTTCAAAAGAAAAGAGATAATGCAAAGAAACATTTCTCTCTTGCTTTTTTCTAACTGTGAAAGTTAAAGGGTTAAAGTGCTTTATAAATAAAGTTGGATTGGAACTGACATTGTTTCTTTCACTGTTACTAACTTTGCCCTTTTTTCTTCTTTTCTACATTTGTAGTAGCCAGCTTTCCGTACCCTGTAGCAACTCCCACCTTGACCTACCGGGGCTCCGCGCTGCGCGGCCGCGGCAGGGCCGTCTACAACACAATTCGCTCTGCGGCAGCTACTCCTGCCGCTGTGCCCGCCTACCCCGGGTAAGACCAAGGATTCTGTTTTTGTTTTTACAAAGATATATATTTCTCCCACATTCTTTATAAAGCTTTCTTTATTTCTGTCTCAGTTCATGTTCAATGTTTCCAATGCTTACAGCGTTGTATACCAGGATGGCCTGTATGGAGCAGAAGTCTATGTAAGCAAGTGCACCTTTCTCACAAACATATTTTTCAAATTGGTAATCACATTATGTTCCCTTATTTATGTAAATTCATGTTTTTTCCACACAGGGTGGCTATCCTACAGCTTACAGAGTGGCTCAGTCAGCAGCTGCTGCCACAGCAACCTACAGTGATGGGTATGCATACAAGCACAAAAACGATTTCTCTCATTGGGTCTTTTTTTATTTGAAAAAAAGGAATCAATTATTGAAATTTTCTGTTGCCCGAAAAGGTCATATTTCTTGACTCAAATGAAGTACAACGGGCAATAATCCGGAGAAGGCAAAAGATGCAATAAACACAAGAAATTAAATAAGATTCAAACCAGGGAAAAACACAAGATAAGAAATATGAGCAGGAGGTTCGGCAGAGAAAACAAGCTGACGAATGAAATTAGAGAAAGGCAGATTTAATTCTTGAGGGACTGATTAAGAAATGACAAAGACAAATGCAGGAAGTGAAACAAATCCTGACACGAGGACAGCATATCCTGCATAATAAACCTGAGCTGAAAGCTGGCTGACATAACTCAAACCTGCTTTATAACACTTTCTGAGTTCACGTGCAAGACAAAGGTACTTTACAGGGCAATAACATAATCATTTAATAATATATTTCAAAATCTGCAGTATTTTTCCTGGAAAAAATAAAGTTATTTGCAGCATTCCTCAAAAATAAATTTTAAAAAAGCTTAATAATGTCTGCTTCTTATCTTTTTAACCAGGTATGGACGAGTTTACGCCACAGCTGCAGATCCATACCACCACTCAGTCGGACCAACAGCCACATATGGAGTTGGTACAATGGTAAGTCTCACTCACAGTTTCATGGGTTTTTTTGCACCAGCTCCTGTTTACACCTGGAACTCTGCTTCTGCCTACAGGCCAGTTTGTACAGAGGAGGATACAACCGCTTCACCCCGTACTGAACAGATGGGGAAGCGGGAGGGGGAGTCTCTCTCATGAACTTTGGGACTGACAGGTTATGAGATCTTAAACCTCTCCATCGCCTCCAGAGACTAACCAGATCGATGTTATAAATCCTGCAGGACCGGTTTGCTGTCCACCCTGCTGAAGCACACCGAGGAAGAGGTTCTGAAATCTTTTAAATGAGTTTTGTGTTGTGAATTTAAAGAGCGTTGATGCTACAGAGTTAGCTGGTGACAAATACTGTGAGAATAACATTTTTTGTGTGTTTAATATCTGAAAGTTTCAGGGGTCAAACTGTACGAAAAAGATACTTTGTACAATGTCAAATGACTTCTTTTTGATGGTGATTATTTACTAGATCTGTTTTTTGGAGCGTGTGTTTGTGTGAGTGCGTGAGCATACGTATGAGGTGACAGGTGTAACACCGATTTAACTGTTTAAACCTCAGAGCTGCTGTTTGTCTGGATGTAGTTGGAAACAAACCTTCTCCTTCTAACAATCTACCTCTCATACATCTTTAGCTTCTCAGACAGCTGTTTGGTTGCAGTACTTCCTTTCCACCCACCCTGCCTAACATCGTCTAGTTTCTGTATCTGTGGCTGATGTTTTACGTTCACAGTTATTCGTCTGTTTTACAATCTGATGGCTTAAGGGCACTCAGTCAGTACTTTCATTTTCTGACCATCTTCTTCTATTCTTTTCCTGCTGCCGGTACCTTTTAATTTCACCCTTTTTCTTGTATTTTATGCCTCCTCTCTGCTGAAATAACTTTGTGTGTCCATGAATTCTTCTTTGTTTCTGTTGCCATTTTTCTGCTTTGTTTGACATTTAGTTCTCAATAAAACAGTTTTGCCTTGTTTCTTCTTCTGTTTTTCCTCGTTTTCCATATTTGCTTCTTTCTGATCACTCGCTGTGTTTGTGGGTTGTTTTCGGTTTCTAATCTTTCTTGGATTATGACCTTTGGTCCTAACATATTGCTGCTGGTTGTAGGTAAATTGCATCACATAATAAACTACTAACATGGATCATCCCCGTCTGTCCTCATACAGAAACTGAAACAACCTCTTCGTTCTGTTTATTCTCTTTCCAACTTTCTGAGATTTCACTGCTTTCTGCTTCGTTGCCTTACCACCTTTTTCTTCTCTGTAGTCTAGATTTTCTCCCTTTCCTTCTGTTTTGCACTACTTTTCTTACATGCATGAAACTTTATTCTGGCCTGGTTTCAAGCCCCCCCCCCCTGCAATTTCTAAGCTCATATTTTCTGTTTTGCTTTAGATGCATGAGTAGCTGTAAACGTCATAGTCTTTTTCTTATTACAGCATGTCCCTAAAACATCTAAGTCATCTTTACTTCTATCATTTCCTACTTTTCTATTTCCTTGTGCTGTGTATCGTGAAAACCTTTTTCTTGTCTTTATATTTGCTCTTTCACTGTCAGCTTTACTTCCTCTTACTACTACTACTGTCTCTTAACCTTCTTTGGCTTTCTTAAATTTAAGTTTTGCAGCTCCTTTCCTGAATTAGATTTTTATGTTTAGTTATGTGACCTTGTAAGTTTTTCTTCAGCGACTCAGCTTGTCATTCATGATCCGTTAGCGATGTTCAAATATAGCAACTACCAAACTCACCAACTTTATTTGCCAACTTTTGGCATCAGTTTGAACCATTTCTCCATCTAATCCGGTAGTTTGGGGTATTATGTTCCCTGGGTCAAGACCTTCCCAAAATTAAACGAATTCCTCCATGTCAGGACATTTGGTGAAGTAATCATATTTTAAGTTAATGTTACTTCTTATACTTTAAACTTCTACCATAAAATCTTGTGAAATACGACGAGGATTTTACTTTTGCAATAAGTTCTCCAAATCCCCTCCCGTTTCTGTTTCCATACACTCAATGTTAACCCTTCCATCCTGGAAAACGAACTTGTCTGTTTTTACAGCTGCTGCGTTCACTGCCTGCCTCACACCCCTGCTTGCTTGAAAAATGTCAAGGCCAACATTTGTAAGGAAATTGCTCTTTTGTGCCAAGTAATCAACTTTCATCCAATTGAAGATCTTCCAACAATAAACAGTTCAATGTGACTCAACTCTTGGTCTGTTTTTCAACCCTGCACTGAATTAAAAACACAAGATGCTATTTATTCTTGAATTTTATTAATTCAAAAAAGTATTTACACAATATTTACAAAATGGCAGTTTTCATATCAGATCTGTGTAGGAATGGGAGTGGGGAGAGGGGGAGGGAATTCCAGATATACCTTCAACTTCGTTGTTAGTGAGCTGCAACGTAAACTATTAAAGCACTGCAGATGTAACAATACTTACTAGTGAGTGACTAGTTGCACACAGCAAATGGTCACAAACATTTGACAAAAGAAAAAAAGAATGAGAAGAGAAATACTGGTTAGAGGTTTGGGGGAGAAAGAGCATCATGCAAGGGGGAGAATATGGGGGGGGAAGAGAAAGTGAAAACAGAGAAGAGACAAATCCAAACAAAGACTAGTTTAACAGAAATGGCACAGAAAGAACGAGTGGAGGGAGGGAGGGAGATGGGAGATCCTCTAGTGTCAAGTATCAAGGAAGGAGTTACAGAGACTAATGGAGGTATACAGCAACATGGGAGCAAATAAAAACAAAAGAAATGCAGGAAAAATGATTCTGGCACCAGAGAAAAACTAATGAAAATGTGTATTGTTAGTTGTCTAAAAGTGAATTCTCTAGGGGGTGAGAAACAACAAAACAAAAGAAAAAAAACATCCTGGGGTGTCATTAATCCTGAGGCATCAAATGTGCACAATCTAATCCTGTGTAAAAAATCTGAGTCAAGTCAACATCATCACATGCAGAAGTCATTTCTTAGGATGAACACATAAATCACAATATAAAATCTATAAATTATGTGTTTAAAAGAAAAAAAATCCTTAAATGATCTGGAAAAACAGATTGTTCTGCATGTCCAGACGCAGTTTTTAATATTAAGGGATCCCATCTCAGATAAAGCTCTGAACAAACACTGTAAATGAAGAAGTTTCTCAATCCAACAAACGTAAAGCAGATTATCCCTAATTAGCAAGAGAAAACAAAAGCAAAAACCCTAAAGAGTAAGGCTCATTCTAATAAACTGCACGTTAACTCATTAAGTGCAAATGCACCGTGACAGAGAACATCAAGCATTGTTTCTAAAACTAAACAGGTGTCATGTTGCACACAAATGCAACTTCAATATTTGAGTTAGCAGCAAATCCCATCAGCAGCAGCATATCGACACTTTGCACATTTCATTATGAGGCTCCCATGTATTTAACCAGCTGCATGGCTTCAGCGTGAGTGGGTCAAACCAAGACTTGCTCACAATTCACTCTCCCCGGTAGGCGTCTGGAGGAGGTTCCCCCACTTTTCACTCCGTGTGCTCCTGCAATGCAGCAGTGCTACAAGCTGAAGAACGAGAGGCATGGTGGCGTGTGGGAGGAAAGCTCAGGGAGGGAGGGAGGGGAGGGAGCAGCAGAGGACAGGGTAAATGAAGGGGGGGGGGAGAGAGGACATGTTGAGATCATTAATACAAAACATCTGCTGAAAGAACAGTGCTGGACAGCTCATTTGGGAATACACAAGTCATCTGCCAACTTGTTGCTAATTTCCTCGTAGGTGTTAATATTAAACGCAAATGGCAATTGTGATCCCGAGTGACACGACGCCCACAGGGACACTTTCAATAACCATTTCATTCAAATTATGAAGACTGTTCTGGTTTAACTACAATTTGATCCGACAGCCCTTTTAATGATTTCAGGCTGTGCTGACATTTTTCCTCCGCTACAGCCAGGCAGACGTTACATTCAGTCCAAATTTGGATCAGACTGCATTTAAGCTTTATATTCACATCAATTTCATGAAAGCAACCTCACACTTACCCATGTGTGAATTAAAAAAAAACAAATATATATGTAGATAGACTATGCACTAATTCAAGGAAAATTACAATACAATATTTACAATATATTCAAAAAAACATGCTGATTGTTCTGCAAGTCTGATTTCAATCCTACTCCAAATATACCGGCCTGGAATGGTGTGTCTGTAGTTGTGGTTAATACTATTTCATAAAAGAAAATAAAAAAAGGAAGAAGAATCTGAATTATAAGAAACAAACCAAAAAATCCTAAAGTTTTACTGTCAGCAGAAATGCAAAATAAAGATTTCATTTTCAGGACATGGTGACAAGAAGCACATACATGTTGGCTTGGGTAATATTTTCTGTTATTTTTCTTATCATACATCTGATTATTCCTTCAGTTAGTGCAAGAAAGCCTTTCCATTCATTATGTAGAGCCTAGAACCAAAATTAACTAGCTTTACTCTAAATGCAAAAAAAGATAAATGGACTATTTACAGCTGTGAGAACATAGTCCACACAACTCTTTTGACCAAAAAAGGAAAAATGTCTTCTGCATGTGTCCAAGGGAAAACTCTAAATAATTTAGGCTCCAACTGTAGCTTTTATTTGATACATTTTATAACTATTAGAAAAATAGACAAACACTAAATTGCACTGAAATTACATATTCCTCTAAATCTAATTACTGCCTAAATATGTTTAAAACTCATGACTTCAAATACTTTTAACTTTCAGACAGCAGCGGGCATCTGTGCAGTAAAAATTCTGGGATTTTTACAACTTCAGTTTTGGCATTTTAGGATGTTGCCTAATTTCTTGTGACAACCTGTTCAGAAATCAACTTATAAACTTTACTTAAACCTTGATAGCATTCCCATAATTCTCTTTCCATTTTGTCAGGAGAAAAGCCAACACTGATATCCAAAGTAAAAGAACAAAACAAAAAAAAAAAAAAAGACACACAACATTGAACACAGAAGAAATGTGAGGCGACATCTGTTGGGCCGTCATCCACCTCCTTCCAGAAGTCCCTCTTTCTTACCAGCCTCGCAGACACCAGAGCCAGGGGTAGCATACAAACCACTTGTTACTCCTTCCCGATGAAGCTGTAAGGTCGCCCTCCGACTTGCTGCCGAGCAGGATTGGAAAGCTGAAACCGCAGCTTTACAGCCCGATTCTTTTGAACAGCCGTCAGGGCTGACGGTGCGTGGAAGGCAGGGAGACGGCTGCTGAACGCGGCTCTGCCGGATTCCGGGTGGTCTGTGGAGCTTCCGAGGCAGGAGATGAAGCAACGTGGATTTCATCTGATGAACCCTTATCCTTGATCACAAACACAGTCCATGCGCATCAGATGGAGGCTTCTTTCCAATGCTGAAAAAACTTTTCGGAACTGTGACCGGTGAATTAATACTGCCACATCAGGAACAAGACTGTAGGCCTGAGTCCATTTCTTTCATCGGCCACACGCAGAACAAAGATAGGATGAGGAGCCAACTGTAGATACCGTAAGAAAACAGGATGCAGGGCAGGACATACAAACCACCTCTTCTTCTTTCAGACTGCTGGCATCTTTAAAGAGTCTTTGAGCGAACGAACTGACTTGATTTTGAAGGCTTGACTCCAAACAGCGGCGAGCTGTGAGACTTGTTGGCGAGTCGTTTCTCTTTTGACTGACATGACTTGAATCTTCAGGTCTTTGAGCTGTTGACTTGAGGAGGGAAAAAAACATAACAGAACACTGTTAGCGCTGAAATCTGATTGGGATAAGGGAAAAGGAACCATGAGGGTGAAGGGCCTTCCTGTTCTGGTTCAATGACTTCTTGGTATCTAAGTGTTGTGTTTACAGCATCTCAAAACTAAACAGTCCCTTCTCTTCCGTGGGCTTGTTGCGTAATGACACTGGGCTAACTTGTAAATCTGTGCAACAGTGTGTGCAGACATGCTCTCCCTCATTTTAAAGAATTGCTCTTTTCTCTTATGTCAGAAAACTAAATCTGGATTTGAGGTCTGACAGCGGCTAGCGCTCCTAGCTTTCTATGTAGGTTTTATTGCTGTTTCCTGCCTCTACTTTATCTGAGCTAGCTGAGATATCTGAAGTGCAGTGCAATCAATTTGTCAGGATCCATGATGGCCCCTTAGTGTGTCCCTTCTCTGAGCTAAACTCCACCCCCCTCCCACCTCAGGAAGCAGCCAAAAGGGCTGTGCTGGCTTTGCAGTCTATCTTTTGGGGATCAGAAGGGGTGAAAGTGACACCTAGACCAGTTAAAAAGGCCATACAGGAATCTAAACATGGGAAACCCAGAGTAGTCTGCACATACTGCACGGGCAGGTCAGGTCTGAATCTGTGGACAGAGGAAGCAAAGACACACATCAGCCTACATTGAACTAGATTTAGTGATGCATTTGTTTTTGGAGTGCAACTTACGTTTTAACTATAGCCCGAAGTGCGACCTTTCTCTCTCTCTCTACAAACTTGTCAATGAGATACGAAGCCATGCGCGGGGCTTCCAGGTAGAGCTTAAAGAAACGGCGATAGTTCCCCAACGCCCAGGCAGCACGGAGCGCAAGAGCGTGAGCCACACACACATCTGCCCGCAGCACTGGGGTCAGGTATACCAACTCAGTGGTCAGATCTGGAAATGAAGGGTCAACATTGTTAAGTAATGAAAAGAATAGAATTTTTCTAAATCTAATGAGGACATACAGGACATTTTAAATAAAATAAAATATGTAAGCTCACCTCCAGAGTTTTTAGTAAAAATGTAATACAACAATCTATAAGCTGTGAACTCTCCAACGTTCTCTGAGGGGTGTTCCTTGTACAGAGCTTTCAGCTGAGTCTGACACTGGTTGAACTCCTCGTGGTCTCCCTAAACACAGTTAATCATGAGCTAGTGTTGAAAATATTATCATTTCAAGACTGCAAAAAGAAAAACAGTAAGGGCTCACCTTTTCCAGGGCAATGCGTGCATGACATTCGTACACTTCCACAGTGAAGTCAGTACGAACTCCTTGGACCTGGCACAGGTGAAAGAGCAAAATAAGTCTAACAGGGAACAGAAATGAAGACTGGGGTTTTTTGGGTGGGAGTAAATTAAACATTAAGAAAACCAACCGTTAGGTCTTGTCGTATGGATTTCATCTGTTCGCAGGCATAAGGGTAGTCCTGGTTGGTTTTCCAGTGGGCTTTCACAGCCTGTAGAGATTTCCTGAGCACCTGTGTCAAAGCAAATTCACTTATTAAAGAGTGGATCTTAGTTTCATATAGTATACATTTTATATCTTATTCTATGTTGTACAGAAGGAAAATGTAGAAACGATTACTTGAATGAATTATTTTCTAAAGATTTAAGTAATCTCAAAAGGTAAAGAAAAACAAAAATCTACATAATGTTTCAGAGAAGGCGACTATGAGAGAGAAACCCACCTGAACAGGGCGCACAGTGGAGGGGTCCGGGGCACAAGTGAGTCTCAGGTAGGACTTGGTGATGTCCTGGCACGTTCCTACAATGGGGCAGTCCTCCCAGCTGAGGCCCTCCTGTGTTCCATCAGGGAGGTCCAGGGCGTTGATGGAGAGAACCAGCGGCTCTGAGCGCAGCTGCTTGTGGAAGCGAGCAGCTCTGCTCTGTTTCTTAGCTTCTCTGTCGGGGTCGTGGAAATCCAAACCGGCATTGCCGCCTTTCCTCTTCTTCCCAACGCTTGCATTTGAATCATCAGTGTTTCTGGAAGAAAAAAGTTTTAAGATTAGAACTAATATTTGGAAAGCGCAAAGAAAAATGGTAACATTTAAAATGTCTTGTGATTTACCGTCTTCCTCTGTTGGCTTTTCCTCCTCTTCCTCGTCCTCTCTCTCCACCTCCACGTCCTCTATCCCTGTCATTGCCACGACCGCGTCCTCCTTTCTGATTACGTCTTGACAGCTGGGGTCGTAGGTCGTTGGAGATGCTGCTGTCTGACTGTGAGCCAGAATCACTGAAAGCACAGACAAACGAGACATTTAGACCAAAGTGTAAGAGATGACTTAAAAACCAACACAAAGAGAGGAAGCCGTTATACCTCCGTCTGTGCCTTTGGTTGCTGCGGTCTCTGTGACGGTTGTGTGAAGGGGATGGCGAGCGAGAGGAGGATCGGGATGAACTAGAAGACGGGCTTCTTTGAGAAAAAATATTCCTGTAGTGGCCTAATCTGTGTCCAGCTCCTCTGCCCCTGGAAACAGCACCCAATGTATTTCCACCACGGTTAACTGAGCTATCTGATGTTCTTTGGGATGAAATGATTTCCCACCGACACTGCTTGAATTTCAACCTAAAGAGGAACAAAGACTCATATTTTAGGAAAAACCACAAACAGCTTACAAAAACAAGACCACGCAAACTTCATTCAGCAAAATTACAAAATTCACAGAAAAACCCTTTGCTGAACGTACTCTGGTAATGGCTCACGAGTCCAGTCAATGGTGTAGGCAGAGCCATCCTTTAATCGCTCCTGCAGGACTTCTTTCAGCACCTTCTCTGTCCGATCCTTATCTTCCTCAGTTTCACAAGCTGTGAAGCAGCGCTGCACATACTCCTTCATGGCTTGGGGCCAATCCTGGGGTCTGATGACAAAAAACTTAATGTCAATACACTATTTAACAATATGAAAGAAAGCAAATGAGGAGAGGCAGAGGAGTTCTCACCGTGTCTGAACACCGCCTGGTGCATTCGCAGTAGCTGCAGATGAAGGTATTAGATTCAAGCCTGAGGCCTGCTCATTTTGTTGGAAAGCTTGATTGGAAACTTGGGAACACTGGACCTGATAGGGCCTCTTAGGAATATTGAACTTCACAGAAGCTGTCCCTGGTGCCTCTATGAGAACAAAAAGGCATAGAATCATATTCTTATGGAGTTTTTCCTCGACTTGTTTTTAAGATTAATGCATAATTTACACAAACATCTTGGATGGGGAAAAAATAATCGTTTAAGATAACCAAATAACACACACACACGCACGCACACACACACACACACACACACACACACACACACACACATCCACTATCTGGGGAGAGTAATCCTTACGTTTCATGCGGTGCCAGAGCTGATGTCCATGTTTTTGGCTTTTGTTGTTCTCTCCCCTGCCGAGCCCGGGTCCATACTGGTTCTGCATCTGTTGTTGCTGGGAGTTATTATGAGGGGGCTGATAGGAGTTCTGGGCCTGGAAACTCTGGCCATAGTTTGGCCTTCCCTGCGAATGATTGTAGGCTTGCATCTGATTGGGATCCCCAGATTGGTATGGCATGGTGTTATTACTGTAAGCGTTTGGTGAAGGGGGAGGAGGGTACTGGGAATTGGGTGGGGGAGGAATGGGTGGGGGAGGGGGAGGAGGTGGGTTTTCTGAGGTTGTTGGGCTTTGGGGTGGCTGGGGAGCAGCAGGGGGAGAAGGCTGTGGTTGGGAGTAGGAGGGAGACTGGTCCTCCATTCCAGGGACTGGGGGAGGCTGTGAAAGAAATAAAAGATGATCGTCAGAAGATAAACAGCATAACGATGTCCCCGGAAAGAGCAATGACTATCTATTATATCAAACACTTACCTGTCCATTAGATGTTGGAGTTCCTTGGTATGATCCAGCTGGTGCACCATACTGATTAGCTGGGTATGGAGATCCATACTAAAATTTAATGAGAAAAAAAGAAAAAAAGGTTGGGACTTAAGGCCTTTACACACTGGGACCGATGCGAATAAACGGCACGAAACTGCCAATAATTCGGAGGTGAAACACCGACGTCTTTGTCTATACACATCAAGTCCGATGCCAAATTGCAAATAAATTATGAATATTCCAGAACAGACTCGGGAGGTGAGGACAAACATGGATTAAACGTCAAGCGGTTAATCCAGGATGATTTTGTCATGTTGTTGACAAAAACAAAGAAAAAAAGAAAACATTGGGTACATCCCATCCAAGAGAGGAGAGAAGAACTCAGATTTCTCCAAAGCTTGTTTACCTCCTCCACTATTAAGTAAACAAAATTAAGTCATGTTGTATCCAATCACCAACGGAAGCCACTATCAAGTGTTTTATTGCGGGCGGCTAGCAGGCTAGGCTGCAAGTATGATCATCAATACATTTGATCATGCCGTCTACATAATTCAGCTCGCTGGAAATGGTTCGCCACACATTGTCCTTGAATTCGTTGTCGCAGTGGTTTATTTTCTCTTTTCAAATAATGCAAGAGTGCTGTGACACAAAGAATATAAGGCGCTCGGACATCATTTACGTTAAATGAAGTAACAAACTGTCAAAAACTGTCAAACTGTCACTGAAGTAGCAGCTCGCGATCGTGACTGACTGGTTGAATATTTTTCTGTCGGATGCGAATGTCAAGAAAATCGACCTCACTCCGAAAAAATAAACTTC
>JAVQJG010024232.1:0-41103 GCA_036024015.1 Craterocephalus amniculus
CTGGTGCTTTAACAGCTGTGATTTAACATTATTTAAGTTATGACCATTTAAATGAGTATACAAAGGGGACTTTGGCCCATAATATGTTGCATCCATTGATTCCACCCCCTGCTCCACCAATCAGATGGTTTCAATGAAGCGAAAAGACTTAAACAGCAGATTGATTGAAACCCTTAATCCAAACGGATCATTTGTGCAACGGACATATTTGACACAAATAAGAATATTTAAAATAAAAACATGGAAACCTTGCTCTTTTAATGCAAGTTCCTCCCGATGAAGAATGCATTTGATTTCCCTTTTGCATTAAGTATTTCTGACTTCGTTCCTCTACTTACCAAACATTTTTATCCACGCCGTCTGTTCTGCGAGCATGAAGTCGTCTGGACATGATTGTCTGAGGAAAAAAGCCAATTTTAAATCCCGCCACATTCATATGTGCACATGCGTTGTTGTCTTTCTAGTCAAGCACAGCAAACACTACTCACCTTGTGATGATTTCTGACACAACTCTGACGAATAACAGTCAAATTGGAAGCCAGGTTTCTGATTATTCCCATCAATAAACGATCATTATCTCAGACAAGAAAGCTTGGAGTTGAAGCTGTCAATAAATCTTCGCAAAGTGTGTTATTCTAAGCCTGGAACCACGGAGGTCACATCAATAAACAGTAAACAAGAAGCGGTGACAGAAGAGTTAAAGTGCTCTCAGCAACCCTTCGACCTAACCGTTGCTTTCATCTGTACTTCCTGTCTGGGCGGACAGAGAGATTATAAACAGCGACATCTGACGATACGATCCGCCCACAACTCACACGCCCCAAGTTCAGGAATGACCACTGAGTTTAGCATACACACACAAGGTTTTTTTTTCCTTTTCAGTTTTAGGTTAAAAAAAAAAGTGTATAAATAATAAATCAGGACATTTGTTTTTTCTCTGCCCTCAGACATCGCTCAATCACTCCGCCGAAGAAATAAAATAGTGCGACACAAAACCCCGACGTATCAAAGGATTTTTCAATTTGAATAGAATTAAAAAAAACAAAAACAAATCAAAACAAAAAAAAGAGACTACATGGATATTTTGGTAACAGAGGCATTGGTAAAAATTGGTTTGGGTTAATGCTGTTATGGCATGAATGAAACCTGAAACCCCAGCACCATATATATTTATATATATAAAATCATATATATATACTGTATATATATATATATATATATATATATATATATATATACGCATATATATATATATATATATATATGCATAGTCTACCATAGGTTATGTTTTGAATTTATTCAGCTCTTGTATTCCTCCATTTAGTGGAATTGCATGTTGCTCACCAAAGAGGAACGACACAACCTCAGGAACACTCATTTTTTAGGGTACACTGAATACAGAATGGGTCTGTCATGAGTGAGCAATCTAGCTTTGTAAAATATAGTAAAGTTGACCACTGAAGAAGACATCCATTTTCATAGTAATAAAAGATCAAACTTTATTAACTATGACACACATTATATTGCTCCAGCAATGGAAGGAAGGAAACCATATGTGCACATTCAATTTACTTTCATATACATATCTAAAACAAAAGGTCTGATCTGATCATTTAGACATGACACAAGTATTATGTTCTTTCTCTACACTGCAGCTTTTTTTAAGTCCTCTGGCAGCACTCTGCCCTTCTTCCGTGCCTTCTTCTTCTTCTTCTCTATTTTGCCTTGCTTTTGTTTCTGGATGTTCCTTCTCCTCTTGTCTTGCCTTTGCTGCAACTTTTCTATGACGTTCTGGCTACGCTGTTCCCAGTTTTTCTTCCTCTGTGCACGCTTCTTCTCCTTCTTCTTTAAAGAAGCACGCAGCATGTCTTCATCATCTTTAATTTTGATGCCCTCTGCCTTATACAGCATGTTGGTCCATTTCATCTTCATCTCCATCTCGTTGGCTTTATTCTCATCCTTCTCTCTCAGCTTTTCCAGCTTGGATTTGCGGGCCTCAATACGAGTGAGCAGCTGCTTGTAGTTCTTTCCCGTCAGTGGAGTTATCTGGCCCTTTACACTTTGTTTCTTTTCCTTCTTTTTCTGCATTTTATCGACATACATCTCTTCCACTGTCTCTACCTTGTTGAAAACAATAGACACCTCATCTCTTTTCTTTGGGGTTGGAGCCTGTGGGACTTCCTCTTTGATCTCTGCAGGCTGCTCTTGCTCATTTTTTTCAGCCAGTTTCTTCTTCAGAAATTCCTTCTTTTTCCTCTTCTTGCGTTCTCGCTCCAGCTTTCGCTTTGCCCGCTTTGCCTGGACTGCCTCTGATAACGCATCCTTGGGTGCACCCTGGTAAAACATGTATAAACATTATTAAAGGCTGACAAATGCATCAATATAAATAAAAATAAAAACATTGTGAAGCAAACTAATCAACTGTGTTTTTACTTTTTTACTTTTATAAAAGTAATGGCTCCTCAAGTTTGCTTTAGTGAATATAAATGTAGCCAGCATATCGTTCCCCTCTGTGCATGTTATTCTTAAAAGGCAACGATACACAAAGAAATAGCCGATAAGAGAGTTGAGGCTCACTACAAACATCAGCCCCATTTTGCATTTGATTGCTTAACACCAGATATTTCTCCCCAGGCCTACAGCACACAAAATTTTTTGCAAATATTTTGTCTGAATCTACAGTAGGACACATCTAAGATGAGAATCTAAGTTTCACAATTTAAAGAGTTGACATCTGAAGATTTTAATCAATTTACATACTACATCAGTACAGTTTATCTGTGCTGATCTGAGTTCTATCAGTTTGAATCTTCCATAAACCTGTTGTACACCAATGCATTTGACCTGAAAGAAGTATTTTTTGTGTGATTCTGAAACGTGTTTTACTTCTTCATGTTTGGCTGTCCCAACTTTATCTTGGAAGCAGGTTTGCACATAAAGTTATGCATTAAACATTTTGCTTGCATGTGTAATGTTCTATAGTTTGACCCCAGTTGGCATGACTATGTGTGGAAAAGCAAAGAGGTCCAGCTAACATGAAAAGTATGACTAGTAACTGAGGAAGAGTTTGAGCTGGATGAGACTTTTTTGGTCAGATTCTTGATAATGTTTAAAATTCTACGTACCTGCCCTCTGGACTCTTCAATCTTTTCATGCAGCCTCTTACGTAAAACATCAACTGTGGAGAAACTGGAGTCTGCAGGCCCTCCTTTAACAAAGACAGAGAATAAATATAAATGAAGTGATGTTAAACAAATTCTGCATCGATCCCCTGATTTCAGCAATAACAGATTTTCCTTTTAATGCACCTTTATGAAGCTGTGTTTTGGCTCCATTTATGTTCTCAGTAGTTTTGGCTTCATTTTGTTTGGCTGCTGGTGGGCTTTTCCGCGCTGCTGGAGAAGACAAGGGCTTCTGTTGGAGTTTGGGAATCTTCTCATCAGTTTCCTTGTCTTTAAAATGCTTCTTTTTACATTTCTTCTTCTTCTTTGGTGGATCACTGTCTCTTTTACCCTTGAAATGAACTACAGACAGATGAAACACACATTTATAATCACAAGAAACATATTAAAAAATAAAATGAAGACACATTACTGGAGTACTGAATAGTAGTAAGTTACACTAACTACTATTCGTACAATAGTGACACTAAGAACATGCTTAGACAATACCAACAAACTAAAAAGAAACAAGTTGGTTCAAATCTCATGATTTACTGTCAGCAAATACAATATCTCATGACCACTTTGTTTCCTCATTTTCTAACAGCTGTGGTGAGTTTCCAACCAATGTTTTACTGGAAATGCTTGTGCTTTTCTACAAGATTGGATGACAAGGCGAGACCAACCACAATTTGTCTGGAGGATCTGGTATGCATACATTTCCCCTTTCCTCCATATTTATCTCTGGAACTAACAACTATTTGGATTAACAGTTCCTTTGGTCCTCCCCTTCTCTACTCACAGGTTGCATAAATCTAATATATGAGGTTTTCATTTTAAAAGTGATATTCCAACTGGATTCTTGGATGAACCATAAAACAATGGCCCCAGAGCCTAAATGTGCAGGACCTCAACTAAGAACCTCAGTGATACAAGTGGTATTAACACATTACAACCACAGACTATGTTGATACATGTCATCGTGTATACATGCATGATACAAACATTTCAATATTTTAGTGTCACTTTGTAAAAAGTTTGTATATTTTATGTATGTTTTTGTTGCATTTGTCAAACTGGATTTTTTTTTGTTGATAATTTTGTATCAGTTTAAAAAACAAACAAACCTTAGTATCAGTTTGTCCGCAAAATATTAAAAGACTAAAAATATGTCCCCTCATACAGTGTATGTTCAGTGACTGGAGTGAGAAACTCTAAATTAAACCATCTAAGTTCATATTTCAATGCATTATTGCTCCTCTGGTGGTGAGCTGAGGTAATACACTGGTACATTTCGTTTGTAGTAGTATGTATCTTTACCACTGACACAGAAGTCAAAACAGTATATGTTAAACCAGGAAAATGTACATTTAGGTGGAAAATAGCAAACACAAAAAGTTGATATTACCAAAAGGTTTCCTCTTTGGCTCCTTTTCTGAGTGAGAATAAATTTTACTTGCAAGTTTCTGAATATACGAGTCTTTCGCGGCAAGGTCCATGCTTATAAATAGACCGAGGAGTATCTTTACACGAATTAACTAATCACGCAAATCATAATTTATCCCGATAAAACCATATCAACACATCTTCTGTACGCACATGGGTGAAAATGGGGCGGGGCGTCTGGATACAGGAAGTAGTAACACCAAAAACTGTCCCCCTCCGAGTCCGACCAGAAACATGTCAGTTATGTAGCTGTTATGTAGTTGGTTGTCTCATCCACATTGCATCGATTTTTATTAATGTACTGATTCAGCATGGCCTCTCTGAAATCACTGCTGGTGTTTTCCAACAGGCTGCTTCCAACACCGAAGAAACAGGTAATTTGTTGAAGTTATTATGTATTTACACTGAAAAGAAAAAGAGTGAATGCCATTTTTGTCCGTGACAACACGACCTGCAGTTGAATTTTGTTTTATATTTTTACAGGCTCATGTTGTTTACATCAAGAGGACTATCTTTCTGCCCAGACTGTTAAAACGCACAGACGGTCGGTACACGGACTTATTTTATCAATAATAAACACCTGCTTACAACACTGTTTTGACATTTTTAACAGATGAAGAAACACACACAAAAAAGTGCATATTGACAGATTAAATTCTACACACACAATGAATATAGTGACAAGCCATTTGTCTTTTAGATCTCTTGCTCAAATTATGTTTTTATATCGTTTCAGTTAAAGTGAGAAACCGGAAGGCAGTTCAATGAAAGAGGAGTGGCATCATGTTTTTGTTGAATGTGTTTGCGTCTGTGCGTATACAAATGTGCGAAAGAAGACAGCCTGATCGTGTGTGTGATATTGATCTTTGATAATTTTATACTTTTAATATGTGTTTTTACGTTGAAACGCACTTTATGATGACTCATGATGTATGAAAAGTTTGATCTGATACCTACCTCTTAGAAACAAAGACACTCCTTCATTCATTGTTGTGCATTGACCTATTAGAAAACAGGATTTTTTACTTTGCATTTCTACGTTTTCAGGCAGGTTTATCAATTTTGGTCGACCGACCAGCTCTACAGCAGCCAATGCAGAAAAAACCGAGGACTCCTTTCTGAAATGGTTCCTACTGCTTATCCCTGCCACCACGTTTGGCCTTGGTACATGGCAGGTACTGATTATTTAATTTCTATTTCTGTTCTTTTTAAAAATCCTTATTATTAGAGTATTCTTTTTTTTTTTTTTAAAGGCAATCAATGATTATAATAATAATGATTATTAAATGTAATTCAAATGATATTCTTTGTATTTCTGTGAAGGTGAAAAGGCGGCAGTGGAAAATGGGACTAATTGATGAATTGAAACGTCTCACTACAGCAGAGCCCATTCCTCTTCCTCCTGAGTAAGTCAGTGATAGAAATGCAGAGCATCAAACATGCACGAGCAGATCATGCTGATATTTTATGCAACTATAGCCAGTCCCATCGGAGATAGTGACACATGGTGTTAGTTCACACTAACACTTTTGAGCCCTTTTTGAACACTTATCAACTTTACTTTTTACTTGCTTAATTAAAAAAGAAGTGCATACCTGTTCATGAAACACTTGTGAGTTGTTCCACTCTGAGTCTATAAATAAATGTGCAGTTCTTTAATGAGCAGACTTGCTTGTTAATTTTTCTTTTTGCATTCCAGTCCTCTTGAGCTAGATAATCTGGAGTACCGAAGAGTTAAAGTACGTGGACATTATGACCACTCACAGGAGCTGTACATCATGCCCCGCTCACCCGTTGACCCAGAGAAGGAGGCCAGAGAAGCAGGGAGCTTGTCTTCCAGTGGAGAGATCGGTGCTAATGTTATCACCCCATTCCACTGCACCGACCTCGGGTAAGAAGCCTGGTAAATCATCATATGATGGTGCTAATTTTGTTTGTGATGCCACAACAGATTCAGTGGAGTTCTGTGCTGTATGTATCACTGCAGCATCACAATCCTGGTGAACAGAGGATATGTCCCAAAGCAGAAACTAAGACCAGAGACCAGAATGAAGGGGCAGGCAAGTATTTTGTGATTTACCTACCTATATTGTGTTTGACTGATGTGAAGAATTGGATCATATTCATGCTTCGGTCATATTACTGTTTTTATTTAGGTGGAGGGTGAGGTGGAAGTAGTTGGAGTCGTCAGGCTGACAGAGGTTCGTAAACCATTCGTTCCAAACAATGATGTAGACAGGAACTGCTGGCATTACCGTGACCTGGAGGCGATGTCTCGTGTCACTGGAGCTGTTCCTATCTTCATCGATGCAGACTTTGGTAAATCTCAGACTCAACAATCCCAGATGTTATAATCTGATTAATGCTGCTATCTTATATACCTAATAATCTTAACAAAAGGGGGAAACCTTTTGACACTTTATACCACTACAAAAGTTTTATCCTATTGTTCAGGGAGCACTATTCCCGGTGGACCAGTGGGTGGGCAGACCAGAGTCACACTGAGGAATGAACACATGCAATATGTCATAACATGGTAGGTGGGCTTTTTCCTTATAGATAAGTGACTGTCTCCTCTTGGTTAGTAATTTCTGACTGCATTCTACTTGTCCATTTCTTCAAATCCTGTCTGATAACCCATATTTTTGCCTTGGCTTTTAGTTTGAGTTCAGCCTTTAGTGCCACCAGGTTTTTTCTTCGTTTTGGTCATTTTTATTCTACTTGTTTATTGTGCCATACCTTATCTATTTGGCACTTTGGTGAACCTGTTGATTGAAATGTGCTGCATAAATTAATCTGACATCTGTCTCTGTCTTAGGTATGGATTGTGTGCAGCTACAACATACATGTGGTATGCAAAGTTCATCAAGAAAATCAAACTGTGATTAGGAGTAAAATTCAGTGCCGGCGTGTTATGTATGTCAGTATATTTACTGATGAATGTAAATAGCTTCTCTGAATGAATTTCTTTTTCTTGATGTATAAGAGAATCATCTCATATTTAAGAAATTCTGTTATCATGAATGGCTTGTAAGAATCTTGAGTCAAAACTCAAGCCTGTACCCACATTTAAATAAAGGTGGTCATTTGAGTGTCAAAACTCTGGCATTAGTTTAATACCATAAATTAGGTTTAATACCATTTAAAATGGGGAAATCCAAGTTTTCTTTCTTGGAACTATGGGAATCATTAAGTCATTTGGATATTTGACATTCTGACAACCCACTGGATGTGGGATACTCTATCAAGGCTTCTCAGTTTAGTCCCATGAAAGCTGCAGACTTGAATGGAGCAGGGAAACTTTAAAAACCTGCAGGACTGTGGCCCACATGGAACTGAATGGACTAGTCCTGCTTTGCAAGTTAATGGAGGAATGACCAACTTCAGGTTTAAGATGTTTCCTGGCTACAAAACACCAGATTCAAAATATCTGGTTCTCCAACAAGCATCCTAAAGACCTTTGGGATGTGTATTGCAGCAGATAAATATCAAAGACCTGCAAGACACTGGCACTGGTTCTTTAGAACTATGTGTGAATACATCTACATTTTGTCCAAACAGCCATCTCTGTGAAACTTAAGTAGCTAGCTTCAATCCACTGACAGGACATCAGACTGTTTTTTGTTTCAGGTTTTAGTAACATTTCTGCCCCATGACTTCCTCAGACTGTTTCATCGTGATAAAACAATCATACAGAAAGAGGTTAATTAATGGTGCTAGACTGAACAAATTTGTCCTGGATGCACTGAAAAAATTCACAACCATGATCTGATTCTTAAAAGGGACTATACCCGATTTCACGTCCGGTTAGCTTAGTTAGCGATAGCAGCTATTTTTTTTTTAAAGCTTTTTTGTGACGCTTTTTCTTGGCTAAGGGGTTTAACTTTCATAATTTGACTCCGGATCACTAGGGGAACGCTATTACTGGCTGATCGGAGTCCGGATGTTCCAAAAATTAACCCGGCAGAGAGAGAGTCACGCCAATGCTAAAAAAAAACTAGCCGCTTTCGCTAACTAAAATGCCCTGGACTCGTAAATATGTGCAATCAATGAGTCATTAATTGTAATGAAATTACCACTTACCACATACTATACCATGTAGAAAACCATTTTTCTTAGAAAGATTAAAATAATATCAGGTATAGTTCCTTTAAAAAGATAATGGTTCTCATAATAACATAGCATCAGTTATAATTAAAGACCAAAAGTCTCAATTCTTAGGACATACATTTTTTATTCCAAACATTTTAACCAAGCTTGGTAGCCAGTTCCTTGGCCTTAGCCTTCTCCAGCTTCGTGATGCGTGCTGTAGACTTGGGTCCCATGATGCCACCACCCCAATGACGACGGATCTAAAAGACAAAATGCAAACATTTTAAAAAAAAAAAAGGAACTTATTTTGAGGCAAATATTACATGGATATTAAATAGTCCTCACCTCCTCATATCTGTCATTGTAGTTGGTCTTGATGGCTTCCACAAGTTTAGCAAGTGCACCTTTATCCTCACTATTAAAAGAAAAAAAATAGTTAATATAGTTCTGACAGAAATTACAAAAGCCTGTGAGTATCAAAGTTTCCACTGTGGCACAGGATGCTATCAGTGACAACTCAACATCACTGAACATATCAGACACAAAGATCTAATTAGCTAAATAAAAACAGGTCAACTCTCACTGTCAGAACAGAGATTTACTTGGGACCATACTCACGGGTTAATCTGTGTAAAGGCAACTGATGTGCATGTCTTCCTGCGCACCAGTCTGCCCAGCCGTGCCTTTCCCTTGACAATACAGTATGGGACACCCATTTTGCGGCACAGAGCAGGTAGGAATACTACAAGCTAGGAAAAAAAACAGTAGAAGCATTAGTACTTCTGGTCATTTCAGCTGTAGGTTATTTCAAGCTGTGCATTTCCACAGCTCGTTAATACATTCGGGGTCTCTGCTCAGGGTTAAAAAGCTCGTATTTTTGATCCACACAGAGGATTCAGTTGAAGAAATTCAAACATCATTGCCAGCGACCACCTCTTTTACGAGACTTGATTTATTGAAAATCCCAAATATTGTACCCATCATACCTCAATTGGATCCACGTCATGGGCAATGACGACCAGCTGGGCCTTCTTGTTCTCCACCAGAGAGGTGACAGTGTTCACACCTTATGCAAAGAAGAAGTGGAAATTACGTTTTTATCCACAATGCACCAGCCAGAAAACCTCTCATCATTTTATGGCCGATGCTCAGGGTTAAAAAGCTCGATAAAACATCAAGTCAAGGTTCAGGTGAAGAAATTCAGGTCATCACTGCATCAAGGCCAAATTAGAAATGTGCACGCTCAATTATGAAAAATCTAATAAATCCAATTCAACTTGAACAGGTCACATTAAAAACACACCTGCTTCATGTATTAAAATGAAATCAACTGATCCTTTTACAGGTTTACAAAACCTGAATAAAGATGCACAGTTCTACAGAAACATGCTCCTCATTCCTCACCTGCACGGAGGACGGGAGGTCTCTTAGTGGGGACATCTCCCTTTCCAGCTGCCTTCTGTTCGGCACGAGCCAGCAGCCTCTGTTTCTTCTCTTGCTTGGTCTCTGGCCTGTACTTGTGGCCCAGCTTAAACAGTTGGGTGGCTGAGAACGTAGAAGACAATACATTATGTACAATACATCAACATAACAAATGAGGAGCAACACATTATTTCAAACAATTGCATCAGTGATCTTGGTGGGAATGGTCAGCACAACTCATCAGATAGCAAATATTTTTTCACATCATTTGCAAAGTACTCATAGTACCATTAAGGACAAAATAGCAACCTAAAAATAAATACTTTAAGCTTTGATATGGACTACCATATAAAAATAATTTTTCAGAATGCCAAAGCTTACCAGTCTGGCGGTCCAGAGCCTGGGTGAACTGGTTGATTGCAGGGGGAACCTTCAGGCGCTTGTAAAGGATGGAGCGCTGCCTCTGCAGGCGGACATAACGGGGCCATTTCACAAAGCGTGTTAGATCACGCTTTGGCTGAATATCCTGGCCTGTGTAAAAGCATAAAAGAGCTTTAAATCTGACATTCACAGGAGCACATCCATTTCTTTTCTCCCACTGTAAAAAGTGCATCAGCGATCTTGGTGGGAAATTGTCTGCAGTTTTATTAAGATAGCAAATATTCTTTACATCATCTGCACCTTTTCTGCAAAATACCCATATCCTACAAGTTACAAGCTATACTTACCGATGCCAAAGTTCTTCGGCCTCTTCTCAAAGAGGGGGTTGACAACTTTTTTGGCCTCATGTTTTTTGGCCACAGAAGGGGCAGGTGCCACCTTCTTCCCCTTAGCCTTCTTTCCCTTAGGCTGTGAAGAAAAAATAGAGTTAAAAAACAATATTGACAAGGAAAACTTGTTCAACTAAACCATTGTCAGCCATGTAAGGCTACAAGTCTAGGCAAGAGACGGTTTAAAATCTCTAATTCTGCAGCCCCACAACAACTGGTCTGAGTGTTAAATCTGTGTATTGACTGCAACATTTTTTTCAATAATATAAACGTGGCTCGATTAGCGTTTGCCAAATACATCGTTAGCAACTTGGCCATTGCTAAGGCCCATTCACCCATCGCTACAATCCATAACAGCCACATTAACATTTATATTTTTGACTAACTTACTAACTCCAGCTTTATTTGAAATATTTACGCCAATGAATACGCAATATCATATAAAACAGAGTACATTTCAATAAAACAGCCGCCAACGTGTTCATGAAAGTTAGCTTTAGCTTCTCATAGGTAGTTAGCGTTGCCCGTACCGGCTACACTTCAGCCACTCAAATCCAGCTTTACTCCAACAATTCCCACATCAAGGTCCAATATTGATAAGAACTCCATCATAATACTTTAAACAATTCATATTTACAATTTAGATAGTAATAACATGCATGCGGGCAAGGATGGAAAGAGATATAACAGCCACAACATTTTCTCTGGAAAGTAAGCTATGTACCCACCATGTCGGTTCAGGCAGAAAGGAAGACCAGAGGATTGTGGGTAACGTAAATACCGCGAGGTTTCGAGCGCGAGCTGTGTTCCTCAAGGGGGACCGATGGTGTTCCTCGACCAGCGCTGCGTCGTTCCGCTGCGCTGCGGATGGGGGGTGGAGTGGAGGGCTTTTTAGGATGATGGGTCGCAATATTACGTTGCTCAGCTCCTCTCGTTAGCATGCTGTCACCTGCTCGCAGTC
Source organism: Craterocephalus amniculus (assembly GCA_036024015.1). Lineage (NCBI taxonomy): Eukaryota > Metazoa > Chordata > Actinopteri > Atheriniformes > Atherinidae > Craterocephalus > Craterocephalus amniculus. The sequence goes on from JAVQJG010024232.1 coordinate 11,853, forward strand.
AATATAGGTTGTTTACGAGAATTTAAGGAGAAACAATTATCGTCGCGGCTTATTCTTGGCTTTTGTGCTGTATAGAAGTGCTTTATAGCAAGTGTTTTCGCTGTCAGTGCAGCAGCCAAGGTATTTTTAATGAGCTTTCGTTGATAAACATTGGGCCTGCCACTCTGCTGAGCTGTCAGCCTCTGGATATTTTTTTGGGGGGGAGGGACTTTAAAAAAGAGGGATATAGATGTATTACTTATACTTGAGTTTGAAGTCAGAGACGCGGTGCATTGGGGTTTTTCAGCGTGCAGATCGTGTTTTGTGTTGAGATGACGAGGCTAGCTGTAGCTACAACCTCGTCTCTGGTGAAATAAGAATTGTTCTAATTAGCTGACGTCCCCCTGAAGACAACGACTAGCTATGGCAGACCAAGATGTTTGTCCTCACCTAGACTCAATAGGCGAAGTGACCAAGGAGGACCTTCTCCAGAAATCCAAGGTGGGCTCTTACCAAAACAGTAAACAAGCTATTTGATGTTGTTTTGAATGTACACCCGTTTTATTAATGTTGTAAAGTGTGAACTGGAACATTTGCATGGCGCTGTTGAAATATATACTGCTTATTGTAGATGAGCTGATATTTTTGTGCACATATGTCTTTTTTTTTTTTTTTTTTTTTTTGCAGGGAACTTGTCAGTCATGTGGAGCTGGGGGTCCAAACTTATGGGCCTGTCTGCAGGTATGGCCAGGGTTTCAGATGCTGTTTCAAATGCTTTGAATGAGTCTAATCTTGCACGGTTTAATGGTTTAGCTTGGTGCACTTTACTTAAAGGGTGAATACTGCAAGAGATGCTTCCACCCCACTTACTGCTCATCACCTTAGATTAGTCAGGTGAATGCTTAATTATTAATGAATATGGCACATTTGTGTAATTATAAATGCAGTTGTTCTGGGGAAAAATGACTGTAACAAAGGTAGATTTTGTCATTTGGGTGATTCTGTGTCTTTAGAAGATGAAAGAAAAGATTCTGTTTATGCTCTTTAGAGTGATTGTCCATATGTTGGGTGTGGAGAGTCCTACGCTGATCACAGCACCCTGCATGCACAGGTAAAAGCCTCATACCTACCATGGTTTTACTTTTTATATCAAGCCCACCTTTTTGGCTTTTTGAGCATATCATTGATTACAAGTGAGGTTTTTCTCCTTTATTCTGTAGGCTAAGAAGCACAACCTGACAGTAAACTTAACAACATTCAGGATCTGGTGTTATGTGTGCGAGCGGGAGGTGTTTCTGGATCAGAGACCGGCCCTGGTGCCCGTGCCGGTCACAGCCCACCACTGTAAAGCCACAGAGCAGGTAAAAGCTCAGCCCAGGCAACTTAATTTCCTGTTTCTGCCTGGCTGCTTGATGAATTAAATTTAATAATGAACATGTATATTATGTCTCATATTTTTCATAGGATGCAGCTCCTCAGTCAACAGGTCACCCGCTAAAAGCAGTACCAATTGCTGTGGCAGAAGAAGAAGGTTCAGAATCAGAAGAGGATGAGCTTAAACCTAGAGGTATAAAAAGAGAATTTATTTTCAATAAAGACAGCATTTAAACATAATCTGTTGTTACAAACAGTGCAGCTCTATAGTGTAATCTGTAAGGTTAAATATAATGTTTAAACATGTCCAAAGAAGTAGTCATAGCTGCTTTCTTGAGCCCTAATAACAGTAGTTTACAAACCTTTTTTTTTTTTCTTCGACTTCTCTTTGACATAAGTTCACATGTGAATTATGTAAGAGCATCATGGTTGTTGGTCTTGTTGCATGTAGGCTTGACAGGAATGAAAAATATTGGAAACTCCTGCTATATGAATGCTGCTCTTCAAGCCCTGTCCAACTGGTGAGTTCACTTTCTGCCTTTGCTTTGACCAAACACCAGGGACGTGACTCTGTTTGTTGATATGTCTGCTTTTATAACAGTTTATGTAATATGTTTCCCCTTCTCCTTTTTTTTTCATTAGCCCGCCTCTCACTCAGTTCTTCCTGGACTGCAGTGGTTTGGTCCGGACTGATAAGAAACCAGCATTGTGTAAGAGCTATCAGAAACTTATCTCAGAACTCTGGCATAAGAAACGGTAAGAGCACTTTCAGCAAACTTTGCAGCTTGTATAAACTTCCTCTGCAAATTTTCTAATCATTTAGATAATGGTATATTCAATCTCTCCCATGACCTCTACCCTTTCAGGCCCAGCTACGTGGTGCCTACCAGCCTCTCCCATGGCATCAAACTGGTAAACCCCATGTTTCGAGGTTATGCTCAGCAGGTAGGCACCTACAAGGTTGCAATAACCCCCAAAAGAAGCTGTAGACTGACCACATCTTCATTAGTACATTTTTGTAAATAACAAACGTAGATGTAATAGTTACACTTATTTGTTTACTTAAAGAGAAACAAAATAATGATGAAACCATAGGAGAGAATAAATGTGCTTTAATCTCATCGATACATTGGCATTGACTGCATAATGTGACTGTATCTTAAAAGATAAAGCATCTGAAAATCATTGTTGATATTATGAGCAATATCAAGATAATCAGTCACTTTGTGGAGCTGGACAAGGCCATGTTTATCTCTCGCCATGATTTTAGCATTGCTTTTTTAGCAGGTCTTCCAGCATGCGCAGTGAAACCCCAACAGAAAGCCCACAAAGTGGCAGAGCGCTCTGTGGAAAGACGCATCAATACATTATTAACACAACTGGCTGAACATGGTAGCACAAATTAAATTCAAAACACTAATGTCACCCTCATCATACCTGCGGGATCTACACAAAGCTTTCCAATCGGATCCGTGCAGGTCTAAACTTCTTTTCGCACGCTAATTATTCTCAGGAATGTTCATTTAGAGTGCAAATGAGCCGAATGTAAACAGTAATTAGTGCAGATGGATAGAGTGTAAACAGTAAATATCGCAGATGGAGAGAATGTAAACAGTTGTTATTACACAGAAGGACTGGCTGATTTACTTTTTTTTTTTTTTGCAGTTTTTATTGCTTTTTGGATTACTTTAATGCAGTTATTGCTCTGGGAAATAAACTGTCTTTTAGTCTTATTTATCTGGGTTCTGTGTGACCTGAGAGGAATTTCTGATAATATGTACATCTCTGCTGAGGTAGCGAGAGATGATGATCTCCTCCTGGCCGGCCAGAGAGCAGCCTGAGATCCTCTGTGTCGTGTTGATCGCTCTGCAGCGCTCCCTGTGTACGTCGCTGTGATGCAGTACATCAGGATGCGCTCTATGGTGGCTCTGTAGAAAGTCACCAGCAGCTTCTCCTCCAGGTTGTTCTATAGTGGAGTCGCTGCTCGGCTTTCTTCATCGCTACTTTAATGTTGGCAAAAAATGGCCAAAATCTGAAATCTTTTTTGCAATCTGGTGGGGGTTTGGAGTGGGTGGCAGACAAGTCTCATGTGTTGGGAAACAGTCTTTCAAAGCACTTCATGGTAACCGGCCTAAGTACAACAGGCCTCTAGTGGTTGAGTCTGTCCACTGCAGTCTTTTTTGGAACTGGGATACTGGTCGAGGTTTTGAGGCAGGCTGGGATGCTGCTTGGTGACTGGTACTGATTGGGAATAGTGGTGAAAACTCTGCAGTCTTCTTTTTACTGTCATCCTACTGTCATGTACTGTGTTATTTCAGTCCACATTGCTCTAAGACAACAGCAGCTCTCTTTACCATCAGGAATTTATTAATGACTCATCATCCTCTGAGTACACATCCTCTCCACACACCTCGAACATCCTAATATGTCATAACTCACATTTATTATGCACCCTGGTATCTGCTCTGTGCTCCGTCATTTAAATACATTTAGCGGTAAATAACTGGATGTTGTTTTGTACATTTTTAGAACAAAACAACATAAAAATGTAAAAATTCAAAGAGAAAATAAAGAGTCAGAATTGAAAAATAAATTAATTCTGCAGATATTTCTCTTGTCTTTTCTAAAACCAGTACAGAAACAAGTGCAGGCACATGAATTACTACGAACTCACAGGTTATTATATAACTATACAATACTTTAATCTTTCAGATGCTTATTTATTAAATAGATATGTAACACTTGAGCTAAAATAGGCCAAGCATATATGATATCATGCCCCTTGATGGAAAGACTGAAAAGGGTCATTTGATTTTGTCTAACTTTTACAAAGTTAGAAATATAACGGATTTGCTTGAATTTTACAAACAAACCATTCAAGTCAGACATGTTTGTCACATGTTGCCGTTTCCTAGAGTGTTTTGTTGTTATTTATAATTAATGAGTTGCATGACTGACACTTAAAAATGTACCTGTATTTTGTGAGTTTTAGTTCACAAAATGCTCATGTTTTATGACTTATACAAAATTCTTTTTTCTAAGTGTTTTTCTCTAATCTAGTGACAAGTCAAGTTGATATATATTTTTATTAATGCTTACCTAACTTCTCTGCAGAACCCCAGCTTCTGTTAATATTCTCAGAAAGAGTTTTTAATTGAATTTCCATGTTTCTGTCACCAGGACACCCAAGAGTTCCTGCGGTGTCTGATGGACCAGCTGCACGAGGAGCTGAAGGAGCCTCTGACAGAGTGCAGCATGAGCGCTGAGGGAAGTGACAGTGAGGAGAGAAGAGATGGAGACCGCTCCCCGTCAGAGGATGAATTCCTGTCGTGTGACTCTGGCTCCAGCAGCGACCGGGGTGAGGGGGGAGGTGTGGGCGACAGCGAGCTGCTCTTGCAGGATGAGTGCGACGGGGTGAGATCCCCGGTTGCGGATATGGTGGCCGTCGGTTCTGCAGCAGTCATCTCGGAGAAGGAGAGGCTGAAGGAAAAGAGGGTGCAAGGCTCCCCCCTCCGCGGAGGCTCACAAGAAATGGATGAGGATGCAGATGTGGACACAGCAGCTGAGGAAGGGGCTCCTGAGAGGAGCGAGGAAGAGGAGTCAGCGCAAAGCCCAAACGTTGAGGCGCAAAGTCTAGACAACAGCCAAACATCTAATGCAGGGCAAGGGCAAGTCCAGAGCAACAACAGCCCAGGTAGATGGCCAGAAGGAACAAAAAACTCATTCTGTGTGTGATCATTTATTTATAAATGGAAAACTTTGTGTCTCTGATATTTGATTTCTAGAGCCTGACAACGAAGCATCAATGGTTCAGCCTCAGTCCACGCCCTGCAGCCCTGTACGAACTCTGCAGGAGCTGCATCCCAAACTGTCCTCCAGTCCACCGCGCTCCAGCCCCCTCCGCTCTCTAGGTCCCGCATACTCCTTTAAAAAAGGTACCGTTGCCTTGAATCGAATGATCAGGATTTCTCATTGCTCATTTAACACCATTTATTCAGTAGATTCATGGGTATATTTCCATTTTTCTTTGTTCTAATTATTTTCCAAAATGCCAGCTTGAGTATTCACATTTATACTATAATGTCATATGTTGGTTACGTAGGATATTTTCAGTTTGGACTCACATATATTTGAGCAATGAGAGCTGACATTTTACTTGTTAGCCAAGCTGTCTGTCCACATGGCTTTGGTCCATCCAGAAATATTAACTTTCAAGTGAAGGCGGCATGAAATTTCATCCAGGTGACATTTGGTTGCTGTTAAAATGATAAGAGGTGTTGGATGGAATTTGGTTGGTTATTCATGATAGATTGCCATGACTTCAACTTTTTAACTTCGTTCAACTTGTCAAATAATACAATTCATAACAACAACCCCAATTAAAAAAAAAAAACAAAAACAAAAAAAGTGTGGATGCCATTTAAAATATAAAGGAAAACTGAAAGTTTTCACATTTTAATTCATAAACTAAGATGGAATATTTCTGAGCATTGTATGGTCTGGCCCAGAAGTGAACTTGCCGGGACATCAAACCTGGAGAAGACTGTCAATTATCCTTGAAAGTTTTCTTCTTGAGAATAATCTTTTCCCTCCCAGAATGATGGCTTTGTAAGCCTCTCCTGATAGATTGGCAGCACCAGTTACTGTATTTACAGTAAGTCTTTCCAACTTGACCTTGAGTCCTCCAGACCAGCAAACCCAATGAACGTCTGCCTTTAGAAGTGCCCTTCTTTGATGATTGATCAACAAATTCATTTGATTAGCAGCTGACATTTTATCTCCTTATTTTAGAGTTTGTTTGTTTTTTGTTAAATGAATATGATGCATAATATGCCATTAGCTATTTTTCAAGGAATGTTGTATTTACCTAATATTAAGCACTGGTAAGAAGCAGATGTTTTTTTTAAATAGTTTTTTTTATGTGAATCCTTACATTTTAAAGAGGATGTCCTTTTTTAATATCATGTTTTGCAGTATTGTCTAACACCATCACAATTCTCCATAGCAATAAGCTGCGACACTGAGTTATCCACCTGTTTCTTCGTTGGCCCACAGCTGTTGTTCAGCTGTGTTTTAAGATATTGTCTCTCTGGAGTTGGTCCTCTAATGTATTCCCTGCCATCATGTCTTGCAGCTCAGCTGCTGTTCAGTTCCAGGAAGAAGAAGCAGTCTCACTATCGCAGTGTGATCTCTGATATCTTCGATGGCTCCATCCTCAGTCTGGTTCAGTGTCTAACTTGTGACAGGGTGAGTTGTGCTGCACATGTTCAAACACCAGGGGAGGCTACGTACATACTATACCATGTATAGTGCACCCAGAATACTGGTTAACCAATCCAGAATTCACTGATTAAGTAATATTTTTCCAATGGAATTTAAATTCTGGTTTACTTTGTATATTTTACTACTATTATTATTTAAGAATTTGCTATATAAAAGTTAAGCTGGAGTTCAATTGGATTTACTTCATTATTATTATTATAATTATTATTATTATCATTAGGTGAGGACATTGAAGTTAAAAGTATCATTTATTTGCTGATCATCTTGTTTTAAGTTTTGTCCTCATTGAATTCTCTGATCGTTTACAGGTTTCCACCACAGTAGAAACGTTCCAGGACTTATCCCTCCCCATTCCTGGAAAAGAAGATTTGGCAAAGCTCCACTCCTCTATTCACCAGAACCTGCCAGTTAAGACCGGAGTGTGTCCTGACTCTTATGGCTCGCAAGGTTGGATCTCCTACATCATGGACTCCATACGTCGGTCAGTGAATCACACTGAAGCAGAATTAAAGAGGATGTGACACAAGCAGATGGAGTTTATAGAAGCTGATTACACATTTAATGGAACGCCCTTATGTGATGTTGTAAAGGTTTACCTAGAATTCTGGAGAATTTAGGCAAGTATTATCTTGAGTTGCTTGCCTCTTTTATGATCAAAGTGTGTGTGAGTTATCACCTGCATCGATCTTAATGTTTTTTCCACATATTAACATCATATAACAATCATATTATTTGTTAAGGTAAATTTTTATCTCTTGTGGTGTAAAGAATTACGCAATTCCTCACTTTGCTTGTTTCAGGAAGCAGTATATCTGGAAAACATTTGCTATTTAGCTGTTTTTCCCGAGAAATCATCCACTTCGCTTCAGCTATTTCACGATTTCACTTACATTACAGCAGAATTCACTGTTATATGATGATAAATCGCATTCGATTTAGGAGAACACATGGAGCGGATCCCAGGTGGTAGTTCAAAGAGATTAGATAAACTCAGGAGGGCTCTGAGATCTTCACCCACCTGTGAGTGCCATGTCACAAGGAAAGATGGATTGAAAGATCATATTGTTTTTTTGACCATTGCGTAAAATGTTATCATAATCTGTGTTGTTGTTTACACATGAAGTTTATTTTTATAGCACATTTCGTGTACACAAAAATTCAAGGTGCTTTACATACAAACAGGGGTCCAGAGAGCTTGAAGAAGAATTAAAAACTAAAGTGAAAAAACAAAATAGACAAAACGAATAAAGATAGAGACCATCAGAAAAAATAGGACGCATCTCTTGTTATCATAAAACGCGGCACATTGGAAAAGTTTTTAACCCTGATTTAAAACAGCTGAGAATTTCAGCAGACCTGCAGGTTTTTGGAAGTTTGTTCCACATGTGAGGAGCATAAAAACTGAACCCTGCCTTTCCATGTTCATTCTGACTCTGGGAACTAAAATAACCTAACACTATGTCACTTTAATTACATGTGTAATATCTGGTTGGTTCATAATGAACCAAAAGTTCCTGAATGTATTTGGTCCTGAACCACACTAACCCTGATGACCTGACGGATCTGGTTGGTTCATAACACACTAGACGTTCCTCAATATGTTTTGGCCCTAAACCATTTAGTGCTTTGTAAACTAACAGCAGGATTTTGAAGTCAATTCCTTGACAAACAGGAAGTCAGTGTAAAGATCTGAGGACTGGTGTTATATGATCCACTCTCCTGGGGCCTCATTTATCGAACAGTGCGTAGAAACAGGTCTAAATTTCATCCTATGAACAAAATTTTGTATGGTCCTAAAAAAATCCAGATTTATCAGCCATGCATAGGCCAATCGTAAGCACGGTGGTTAGCATTCAATGCAATTTGAATGCAGAATTTAATCATATATAGAGAAAACACGAGCGTTGTGGAGAGAAACAGATGGATTTTCTGCGAAAGGTCTCAGTTAAAAAACTAGAAATTAACACGCTATAAATAAATGCTGCAGAGACAAATTAGAGCACTATCTGATTCAGGATTAAGAGGAGATCTGTCCTTTTTTTTAAAAAAAGACAGAAAATGCTATTTCACCCCATTTAAGGACTTAAATAAGATTTAAAAAACTAAAAGTCTTTTAAAACGTGCAGCACTATTAAACCGTGGCGTATCTGCTACTAGAGGACAGAACCAAGAGAACTCTCTCCTTACTGTATTTTTATCATGAAGATCGGTTGATTTTATATGTTTATAGAGATAGAGGAGAGTTAATTAGACATAACCTGCACACATATTCCACCATCATTCCCAACATCATAGCAGCACTGCCATCAGATCGTTTCAGATGGATTAGTGTGTTTCAGTCCAGTGAAAAGACGCATCAATCACGGCTTATGTAAGTCAGCTCTGTGATGGACAGGGAACCTGTCGCATGTAGGGGACTGAAACCACTTCATTGGAATAGTAATTAATATAAATTTCTGACATAGATCCCATATAACCCTAGATCTCTGACAGGATCTCCTCCTGAATCCAATCAGTAATGATCTTGGAGATCACATCAGCTCATCGTCTGATGACCTTACAGTGGAGTTCAGAGTCAGATCAATAATGCTGGGCTCTCACCTGTCACACATTTTCTTTAGTAAGATTGAAACATAATTTCCATGTATGTTTATTTTTTCTGACACTACTAATTGAATAATTATTATTTGGACAAAATATAAATAAAGAATGACTCACCGATTCTCAGATGCTGCAACACCAGCAGAAATGAGTTCTCCCTATTCTACCACTACGTTTCCTGCATATCCATGGAAAACTTTGTGATTAAATTACACCTTTTTCTACACAGAAGTACAAGATAATAAAACCCAGACTTTGCGTGGACATACACTTTTCAAACACAATTCTCTGTGTACTAACAGTTGATAAATGAGGCCCCTGGTCTTAGTGAGGACTGGAGCAGCAGCATTCTGGGCTAACTGCAGCTGTCTGATGGACTTTTAAGGGAGACCTGTAAGGACAGCGTTACAGTTTATGAGTCTACTAAAGATAAATGCATGGAGCAGTTTTTCTAAATCCTGTGGAGTAATCAGTCCTTTAATCCTCTATGTTATTTAAGTGAAAATAGGCTGACTTCACAACTGTCTTAATAATACATATAGTAATACATAATAATATAATGTGATTACTGAATTTCATGTCTGAGTCCAGGACTACACCCAGGTTTCTGGCTCAGTGGGTGGTTTCTAACTTTGCCGTCTGAAGTTTAACTGAAAGCAATAAATAACACAATGGGTTTATTCCAACATCCAGGTTTGATACCATTCAGGTCACTGTGCACAAGCTGACTTCTTTTTAGTTAGTATCACTCCAGGCTGCATTGAATTTGGAGCCATTTAATCATGGCAAGCTGATCCTCTTTTTAAAGGTCATCATTGTCAGTAAGGCTAAAAAGACGAACAAAGCCCTCTGGGTGTTTTATTATAGTAACGGTCATATCTGTTTGCCTTTGATTCTGAACAGGTTTGTAGTCTCGTGTATCCCTAGTTGGTTTTGGGGACCCATGGTAACGCTAGAGGACTGCCTTGCTGCTTTTTTTGCCGCTGATGAACTCAAAGGTAATCATTTCCTGGATGCGCTCTCTTTACACTGCAGGGGTGTTGCGTGTCTGAATTTACACTTCTGTTTATTCTCTTTTCAGGAGACAACATGTACAGCTGCGAGAGATGTAAAAAGTGAGTGCATGCACTAAATGTACGCTGCTTTAATGAGCAAACACTCATCAACACAATCATTGCATCCCTATTTTTGTCTGCAACAGGCTGAGAAATGGTGTCAAATATTGCAAAGTGCTTAAACTCCCCGAGGTACTTTTCTATCTTTCTTTTTTTAATCTGATCGTTCTCTTCCTTTTAAAGATAAAGAACTTGTTTCAGGTCTTTTTTATGCTTGTGGTCTCGTGTCTTTTGCATAGATTTTGTGCATTCACCTCAAACGTTTCCGGCATGAGGTCATGTACTCGTTCAAGATTAGCAGCCACGTGTCCTTCCCATTGGAGGGCCTCGACATGAGACCTTTCCTGGCTAAAGAGAGTCCATCTCAAGTCACCACTTACGATCTGCTGTCAGTCATTTGCCATCACGGCACGGCAGGAAGTATGAGCTAGTTTCATTTCCTTCTGACTAGACCATCTGAGATAATGCCCTTCTTTTTGGATATCTCTGAAATAGCGAGCATGCCGGGGTGATAAAGATATGATCTTCTTAAGTTAAACTCATTTTTATACTTTAATGATGCAGGTGGACACTACATAGCCTACTGTCAGAATGTCATTAACGGCCAATGGTATGAGTTTGATGACCAGTATGTAACAGAAGTCCATGAGACGGTGGTGCAAAATGCAGAAGCCTATGTGCTGTTCTATAGGTGAGTTCAGGAAAAAAAAATTTCATCAAATACACGTTGATATATTCAAAATTTTGACTGTGTTTTTCATGCACTGCTGCAGGAAAAGTAGTGAAGAGTCAGTGAGAGAGAGGCAGAAGGTGGTGGCTCTCGCCAACATGAAGGAGCCCAGCTTGCTGCAGTTTTACATCTCCAGAGAATGGCTGAACAAGTTCAATACCTTTGCCGAGCCAGGCCCCATCAGCAATCACACTTTTCTATGTCAGCACGGAGGTGAGTGGTCGTTTTTCTTTGGTCCAAATCATAGAGATGCACTTTTTTTGTGGAGAACTCACAAGGTTAGTAATCTTTGCATCCATTTAACGCTCAGCTCGTGGAAATTATTGTATCAAAGTGACCCCGCAGAGGTGTTTTCATGTGCGTTACAGAGAAAAATATTACATGTGCAACTTAGAAAAAAGCACTTCATTATATGATTATTTATTTAATTAAAGTAATAACAGACAGTACCAAAATTCTGTTATTCAGACCCTCTTAGTAAAGGAACAAGGAGCAGGATTTGTAAAAGAACCCACAATGCATATTCTGTTCAACTAGGAGAACTAAAATCTACATTCTTCAATTTAATAATACTAATTTATTATTATTCTTATTATTTTTATGATTATTATGATGGATTAGATTTATATAGCACTTTTCAAGGCCCCCAAAGCACCTTATGTACAGTATATTTACTGACTTTCAAAAGGTATCATTAGCTTGGCCCCAATGACTGATTACGTGGGGTGCTTCAGGGAAATCCCACCCTCAGCTAAAGGCTAACCAATCAAATGTTATACTCCAGGGTTCTGACTGGTAGCTATAAAAAACTATATATATTTAAGACCATTTTAAATTCCTGAAAGCTGTATTTCTCCTCTCTTGCTAACAGCCAAAATCCTCCTCAAACATAAACGGTTGGTTTAATGCCTTAATTGACTTCAGTAAGTAATATATTTTCCTGTGACATGAAGCTCAGAGATTTCTTGATCTATTCAATATATTCTGCCTATTTCTCGCTGACTATTGCATCCAAGAAAGTTAACCCAGTTAGATATTCATTTAGACTTGGTCTTGACTCCATAATATCTCACAAGCAACAGTTTAGGCCACTTGTCCGTAAGTGTAATCACTATATATTAACCTTTCCTGATAAAAGCTCATATGTAGAAGGGGGGGGGGTAAAATACATTACTGTTATTTGTTAGTGTTTTATTTATTTCCTTTTCTGCTAACTAGGTATTTAGATTTACAAGCAAAAAGATGCAGCTGAGTGGCTTTATGGTTACGGTAAGAAGCCTCTGCAAATTTGTGGAAATTTTGTCCTTGAAATGACCAAAGGATTTCTTACTAGGTGCCATTTAAAAAAAATAAATCAATGCACTCCACCTATTCAGCTTTTTCAATTATACCATAATTTGGTTTTCCCAAATTTATCTTACTTAATTTCTTTGTAGCTAATACTTATGGGGTTTATTGGTATATATAAACATCTCAGCAACTTACCAGTCCTACTGTTTCTCACACAATAAGAAAATTATTGTCTATAGCGTCTTCTGGATTTTCATGATTTTATTTCTTGTTAGTAAAACATCAGCGTTTTCAGTTGTAGACTATCAGTGTGTTAGGGGACTGCAAGAACGAGGGTGTGGTGTGGGTTTTACATACAAATTCATTATATTTTTTAACCTGATTTCTTCATTCGATATCCTCAAAAGGTTTCCTCATTAACTTTTTATATGTTAATTTTTAAACAGGGATCCCTCCCAATAAGTACCACTACATAGATGATCTGGTTGTGATTGTTCCCCAGAACGTTTGGGAATACCTTTACAACAGGTAAATGTATAAGAAGCCACCAGTTCATTAAAGCATGTGATCAATGAAAACCCAGAGCTCCAATATATCAGTTTATACAAAATATTCATGACAATGTATATGCTAATTCAGGTTTATAAATTAAAGGATTTTGTGCTCAGATAATTATTTTAACTTTCTGATCTTGAGAACAAATCCTGTGGTGGATATTATCTCTGTTCTCAGTTTTGGAGGCGGGCCAGCTGTCAACCACCTGTGCATGTGTGCCATTTGTCAGGTGGAGATTGAAGCTCTGGCTAAACGCAGGAAAACAGAAATAGATACCTTCATCAAGGTAGAATGTTCATCCTGAATGGGTTCACCTCCTATAAATCGGTCATCAAGCTTGGGGTTGGATGGTAAATGATCACTCCTCTGTTCTTTGTAGTTGAACAAAGAGTTTCAGGCTGAGGAGGCGCCAACAGTGATCCTGTGCATCAGCATGCAGTGGTTCAGGGAGTGGGAGAGCTTTGTGAAGGGCAAAGACAATGGTATAACTCTGCAAGTAGAAAAATACACCTGTACATTCAGGTTTTCATCCTTCATCCTTTACAAGACCACTTTCATTTGTTCCCTCAGAGCCACCTGGTCCCATTGACAACAGCAAAATTGGTGTAATGAAAGGAGGACACATACAGCTGAAGCACGGTAAACCTCCTGACTCAGAAATATGTCAGGTTGCAGTGACAGAAACGGACACAATAAAGATTTTCTTTCTATTAATTTGTTTCATTTTTTACACCTCAGGTGCAGACTACGGACAGATCTCAGAGGAGACATGGCAGTATTTGTTGGGCATATATGGTGGAGGCCCTGAGATCGCAGTGAGGCAGACAGTCGCCCCCGTGGACCCTGACAGCCTTCACGGAGAGAGGAAAATTGAAGCAGAGACAAGAGCACTTTGAGATAAACAGGTTGGAAACTTCACTACGTGCATTTAGAATTCACTACTTCCACCCTATTACTTCACAATAAACTCTTAAAACAGCTTATCTACACATATGCAGAGTTCATTGTTTGTTCAATTGTACTTTGGGTAAAATAAATAACTTGAAGCCAAGTCTTTGGAACAGAAAACCTTCTTTCCACTCTGCTGGTAATAAACACAGAAGCTCATAAATTCCTTCCGGCAAGAACGCAAAATTTCCGTACATGTGGCCAAGAATAATGGAGGCAAACAGCACTATATACCATCTACATAGAGAGAGTTCCGGGTTTGTTGATTCTCAAATTTGTTGTTCTTTTCTCTTACCTCTCCACAGGCCTTCAGGTTGCCATTTCCACTCTGCCCCTCACACAAAGCTGGGGAATTTGCACCTTGGTGAAGAAGGCCCATTGTGAGCACTTTGTAAATGTGGCAAAGCATTATTATGATGCCAAGCTACAAAAGGAGGAATCAGCTCTGAAATATCACGTAGTATATTCATTGGCTAGCTATGATCTTAAATGTTAAGGTGTTTAAAAAAGACAAAAATCAGTAAAAAAAAAAAAGAGGTGTGTCACATCTCCGGAGCTGTTTTTTGGTATCTGTGGTGTCTCAGTGGCCGCTGTAGTGACTAGGTGTCATGTACTGCTTAACAGGCTGTAGCAGGCGGGCAGCTGCAGGTATCACAAACCAGAATGCTGCAGAAATAATTACAACAGGATGAAGTTTAGTGCAAGGACTTTTCATTTGCAATGGAAGTAAATACTAAGATACATTAGCAAGCTTTCTGTTTTCTGCTTGTTTATTGTTGCATAGAAAAAAGTGCAAATAAGAAGTGAGATTTCAAAATTTTACACTTCCAATCTCAATTGACCTGAGCCCTTAGGATTGGAAGTTGTTTTTTTTGTTGGTTTGTTTATAACTGAACATGCACGCATGGGTTATAAAAGACCATTTCCTGGTTTTAAAATGCATGCGGCTGCAAATGGGGCATTTCACTGAGAGTGTTAGATGCTGAGGTCTTCTTTTTTCTTCATTAGAACAGACAATTTTATGTATTCACAATTATTTAAATGTTGCCAATCTCCTGTTAAATTTATAGAAGTATTATCATGAAATAGGCATAAAGATATTTAAAGATTTGAATGTCAACATTTCACATTTCCTTGTGTAAGTGATGAGCAGGAGAGATGTGCACTTATGTAGGACGAAGTAAGATATAACTAGCTTTCTATTTAGTACAGATTAACTGTAATTATTCTGGAGCACCAACATAACTTATCTTACGTCAGTTTTAGGTTGGGAGACCTGTAGTAAAAAAATAAAGCAGCCTTTTTTTCTTTTTTTTTTTTACCATGTAAGAGTTTTAACAATAAATGAATAATTTAAGATGCTAAATAATTAACATAACTCATTCATTCATTCAGTTTCTATCCCACTTACTCCAGTTCAGGGTCACAGGGTAGTTGGAGCTATTCCCAGCAATTAGCAGGCGAGAGGCGGGATGCACGTATGTGACACATTGTCAGTGCATCGCAGGTCCAAAATTAACACTGCCGAATGTAAGATAAGAATCGAGGCTTATTTCACCATTCACATCAGGAAGTAAAGTTGGGAACGTACTAGAGCTGCTAGCTACCTTTTTAAAACCTATATTATTTTCATAATTTTGTTGCACATCTTAGATATTAGTTAAGAAAAAGCTTGTGTTAAGGTCATCCGTTTACCATTAATATCCTTCATTCATATTTCATATGGGTCTGTATGCTTGGAACAACCATGCCTCCAGATTTCCTTGTAATGCAGGGGAAGGCAGTTAAGGAGAAATTAAGGCAAATTTAAGTAAATTTGTCAAAATGTACCCAACTTTTTGTGAACCGATTTTAACCGTGATCCCCTCAGTTTAGAGCCCAATTTTTAGCCCTATCTTACAGTGTGTAAAATCTTTTGACCACTATTGATAGATTTTTTTGGGCTAAGATGGTCCATGAGAGTCATAGCTGCACTTTAACAGTTTTTAGCCTTTTTATTGATTCACTTGGGACATTTTCTTGCATGTACAAGTTATAACAGTGTAATAAGTTGACACTTCCTTGTGAATAAAGTCTTAAAATGACTCAATCGGAAATCTGGAGCCATAGCTTCTGCAGAATAGGTCAAGAGGACTTACTTCTTTCGCAATTTCCTGTTTTATTGCTGTCTTTGTACGAATGTGTTTTAAATGCAGCCCTTAAACAGTCAACTCTTAATAACCATTGACATAGTTTTGTTTAAATGTGTGCATTTTAAGCAGTCAGTCAACTTAAAATTTAACATATATTGTAATTCCTGAACCTGTTTTGAATTTAAATTTAAAATTAATCAGGAAAATTTACCTTAATAAAACTGATAAGACCAGTCAGATAATGTAAATGGATAATAAACTCAGGTCTTGAAAGAATTGTTTGATATTTTGGATAATAAATTTAATACCTGTTCTGCAGGGAGTTAAATAAGATCTCCACCACTTGCATGTCTTTACATTGAAATAGCCTATGGTTATTTGCAAGTTAGCAATTAGCTTGTTCTTAAGGAAAAATTAGCCGGCTTGCTAACCTCACAAAATCTTGTACTAGTGCTGTGGTCCTTTTAAAGCTTAATGGATGCATTTTAAATGATTAATTCATTTAATCTACAAGTAGTAGAATAACTTAAGTAAGTGGAATACTGTTACTTTGTGGTTAGCTGTTTTCCCAATGCTAACCCAGGCTATAGCTTATATGGATTCATTCAATTTATAAATACAATGAACTCCCAGACCAGTCATAATTGTTGCCAATATGAATATTTAAAACATTAATATTGGAAAACATTTATGATGACTTTAGGCCCCCGCAGTATCTCCCTGTCTTGTTTCTTAAGGTCTTTATCAATTTTGATAAAGAAATGCAACTGGCATGTGCACTTGTTTTTATAGTAAACTTAAGTTTCTCTTATCACACATTTCTTGTCTTTATCTACAAGATTTAGCATCCTGTATAACCTTTTTTAAATACTTTGGGGAAGAATGTGCAATGAAGTAAGAGACGGATCTTTGGTGCAATCTTAGTTTTTTGAGAAATGAAATAATTTGAGTTATGAAACGGCTGACAGGAGAGTTTCTGGCGGTGCAGTCGACCATAGTGCAGTGTTAAGAAGTCGTGAGTAGCAATTACTTAAATATTCCCACCTGTGAGTATGTTTGCTCGTGTTATGGCACGTACAGTAACTATGCGTGTGAGATTTCCATTTAACTTGAAAATGCAAGTGCTACTGTGGTTGAAGATCACAAGTGTCATGGCACATGGCAGGAATGAAATGACTCATGTTTTCTCTGTATTTTCCAACATGTGGCTTTTGTGGTCATGACGATAATGACCAACTGTGATTCACCACAGTTCACTGGGATGTCTTTATGTCTGTCAAAGTGATGTAATGCTCATTACCGGTTTAATCAATAAAATTTCCTGGTCTTGGATTTTAGCCTCTTTTCTTTTTTCTTAAATGTATTAAGGCAGATATCATTGAAAATGTAGGAAAAACAGACCATGACGAATTGCCTGGCTAACTTGAAAGAACTGCACAACCTGGGAAAAACTGACATGGCATGGGTGTAGCTCAGGAGGAAAGTCCTCGGCTAATTGGGATGTTGGTGAGTCAATGATGGCTTCCTCAGACAGCATTTGGCTCAATGGCCCCTTTTATGATAGAGACACAAAAATACACATTGTACTACTCAGTGGAAATGGGACAAAAGAACTTGGGCAAGACTGAACCCTATGTTACCTCTTTTGCATTCATTGGTATGGGAATGTGTGTGAGAGGTGTGCATTTTTCCTAAAAAGCTACTATATTCAGTTACATGCATTCTTAGAATTTCTGTGGTTTCTGTAATGTGCTATTCTTTGAATGGTACTTTGTTCTGTCGCAGTCGATCATTTATTGCGAAGAATGATGCCTTAGAATAGGTTGTTTTAAATTATACTTAAATTATACTGACAGTCAATAATGGCCCATGTTATGTTCTTGCAACTAAAGATTGATTATGATATTTTCTTTGGGGGGATATCTCCCAATTTTACAACTCAAATCTACCAACTAGCCAATAGTAATGCAGCAAGAAATTGTTTATCAAAAAAACATTAACGCAGAATCTGAACAATGTAGATGAAAGCCATACAAAGTGATGGTAATATGTGGAATTTAATTTAAAAAGATACATATTTCGAATGCAGCTGCGTTATATTTGTTTTATATGATGTGTATTCCAACTCACACCCTGACCATGCAGAAGGAGTTGCTGCAAGGATGGAAAATGAGGAGAAATCACAACTTGAATGAATAATGAACATTTGAATGCACACCGTATAGTAAACTATAGCCAGGGCCATCAGATGTCTGCAGCACATGTGGCTTGCAGTGACTTTATTCTATAGCAAAAATAAATAAATGTGCAGCTGGTTTAACACCTTTTGGACACATAATGATTTGATCAGGAACATCCAGGCATTGAGATTACAAGTAAACCAGCATGTATATGGAGCTTTGAAATTAACGCGATTGTTTGACCATTTCTGTACGGATTTGCCTTTTCATTGAGTCAGGTAAGCTCA
The DNA here is from genome assembly GCA_036024015.1 of Craterocephalus amniculus. NCBI lineage: Eukaryota > Metazoa > Chordata > Actinopteri > Atheriniformes > Atherinidae > Craterocephalus > Craterocephalus amniculus. The sequence goes on from JAVQJG010024232.1 coordinate 30,327, forward strand.
GTCCCACCCTAACATTTGTCCTAAAAACCCAGGTTTAGTTAGACTACGTATAATCGAATGAAATCAGCACTCAATAGCTTTAGATCCAAAACCAACATGGTCATAAAGTCCAATAATAATTATATTCCCGAGGATCTAAAAAGATTTACTATAATTTAATCATATCTTTAGCCTTGTTCATTAATACTGATCAGTTTGATCATTGTTTTTAAGATGATTAAAATATAAAGACATATTTGCTACTCTATTAATTCTAAAACGTAGAGGATTTATCATATCCCAGTTGTAGTTTATATTTTTCATTTCTCATAACAAATTTATCTGAAAACACAATCAGAGCAGTGCCTATCGATAAATCAGGTGTTCAGGGGAATATTTTTATGTCTGTCTCTTTTTAGTTGTCCCTTGTGAGTTCCCCAAACTGGGGCAGTGCCAAAAAAAAATCTGGAATCCTCTAAGATAGTAGACAGTGCTCCTACATTTCAACCTTATTTTCCTCTTTTTAACATTGCAGCAAAGACATACGGTATCTGGTAGGGGAGAAAGAGAAGGCAAACATGTTTTTAATTGCTGAAAAGACAGCAACTCCTTAAGTGAGGGGCTGTGATGTCATCTCAAGTCCCACGCGTATGCTGAGCTGTGTCGAGCCCAGACAGAAGGAGCCAGACTGAGAAGGAAACACATCGGGTTGCTGCCAGGATACGACGCACATAAAAAGCAGGGATGCTGAGAAACTGCATGCTGTCTTCAGGTAAGAGCCACAGACAAATTGTTTTCAGGGATTGACTTGTGCAAACACAAAACACACGCAGACAGCTGCAGTATTTGTCATGTCATGTTGCCACAACACGTTAGCAGGTTTTCTGCAGTGTATATGTGAGTCTGAGCGTGAACGCACACGCAGCTTTGACACCATTAAAGATGACTGAGATGGAAGTTACTCTGAATCTGGGATAGTAGTAACGCTGTGCAGGATGCATTTCATGAGTCATCAGATGTGCTGGTGAATAATTAAAGATCCCATTTTGAATCAGAAAATGACCAGGCAGTGACAGTTTAGGAAAGCAAATGAGCTGCTCCTGCTGTGTCCATTCACGAAGAGGGGATGGGTGTGGCATGTAGCAGCATGCCACTTGTCCTCTCTGTCCTCATTGCAGTCATATTCATTCTTGTCTGTGGCTCTCTCTGTTCACCAGCCAGATGATAAAGACAGATAGCAGCACTGGAGGACAAGTTGAGACATTGTACATGGGAACATTTTACACTTTCTATAAAACACCCTATCCTAAGGGAAACAGTCGGTTATACAGATCCTGTCACAACACTGTAACTACTTTGAAAAAGTTGACAGGCCTGAGATGTTAAGTATTCAGTATCCACTGACTCACATTCCAGGGTAGGTTTTTTTTTTCTTTATCAATTAAAACAAGTCTTCTGGAGGTGATCGTTTTCCTGCTACAGCTGTTTGAACTAAAAAGAGTCTGCTTGGTTTATACATTTTTAATATTTCAAATTATAAACGTTTGAGTGCTCACCCATTTTGGCTATGTCTGCAACTCTTATAATAACAACTGCAAAATCTATTGAAGCAAATAGGTCAGAGCATCTTACAGTAAATGGGTTACAACAGATGCCCCCTCAATATTTTATTTGACTTTATTTCTTCTCATGGTACCATCTTTTCTTTCATCAGCATACATATTTGACATGCATATAATGTACAGAGCAGGATGTCAACGCAGGTCCTCCAGCATAAAATCTTCTGAGCAGCAAAGAATGTAAATATCATTATACAATCTGACTCTTAAGTCCATGGACCCATTTTATTCATTTTGTAGTACAATCCTGATTTCTTAAAAAACAAAGTCTTAAAAATAGTATTGAATCTAATCTGTAATTGAAAACAGTGTGAAGAAAATACAAGCATTAAACTATTTCCTGTCACTTTTTATACTTATATCAACCCTGAATGCTTACAATATGATTCATGAATTCATTCAGTACTAATATTATACTGAATTATACTAATTTAGTATGATGATGATGATGATGATGATGATGATCATCATCATCATCAATAATAATAATAAAAACATTTCTTCATTTGAAAACAGGGAAACAAGATTTTGTATTTAAACTTCTCTTGAAAAGTAAAAACAGATTCTGCACAATACAGATCTGCTGCTAACTATTTTCTCTTCTTTCAATTTTTTTTAGGCATTTGGAAATCTGGTGACAACAGTTCCGCTTCAAACGTATCATAAGATAACAGGCATGACACAGGAGACTATTCACTTGCAGAGAACTGCAGTATGAGAAGCTGCTGTGTGACTTTGAAGCCAAGAGACGAAGCGTTGATTAATCTGAATGCTGACTTGCTGTACTGACCACAACTCTACTCTGTCTCAGCGGTTCTTTCTGTTTTCTTTCTTCTTTGCAAGAGCAGCTTCTGTAAATATTTGCATGCCATGTCTGGCAGCAATGAGAAACAGAGGATACCTTGAGACTCGCTGGTTATGACTCTTTGACCTTTTCCTTTCACGGTGGCTCTTTGGGTGTGCAGCTGTGTTTTTTTTTTATTTATTTCTTTATTAATGATAACAGATTATTCTTCTGCTGCAACTCTTGCTCTGGGAAACTTGGTTATTGGCCTCTGTTTTTCTTTGCATGGATATTTGTTTACTGCCCTTTACAGAAGAGAAACACTGCCAAACATTTTTCCAGGGAGGCGTTCACTCTCAGGCATTTATGTACATGCTGCAAATGCTTAGCACCTTTAGGTTATGTTTCCACACAAAAATGAACAAGCTCAATCATATTCAGCATTAAACCTTATTTACGCCATTTGATATGCTTATATACGGAAGAGTATTAAGGCTACTGAAGAAAAAAATATACATTTTGAAAAATATGTCAGAATTCTGAGGTTTAAGTAAAAAGTTGGAATTATGAGATTAAAGTCAGAATTCTCAGATAAAAGTCAGAATTCTCAGATTAAAATCAGAATTCGAGAAAAAAGTTGAAATTCTGCGGGAAAAAAGTGAGAATTCTGAGATTAAAGTCTGAATTCTAAATTCTCAGATTAAAGTCAGAATTTTAAGATTAAAATCAGAATTCTGAGATTAAAGATTCTGAGAAAAAAGAAATCAGAGATTAAAGTCAGAATTCTAAGATTAAAATCAAAATACTGAGATAAAAGATTATGAGAAAAAAGAAATCTGAGATTAAAGTCAGAATTATAAGATTAAAATAAGAATTCTGAAATTAAAGATTCAGAGAAAAAAGTAAGACTTCTGAGAATTCTCAGTTTAAAGAATTCTGAGATTAAAGATTCTGAGAAAAAAGTCAGAATTCTGAGATTAAGGTCAGAATTCTCAGATTCTGACTTTTTTCTCAGAATTTCGTTTCTTTTCTTGATTGGCCCTAATACTCTACCTTAGTATGTATGAAAGAAAAATAGTGAATCTCACTTTTTAGATTGAACAAACATTAGATAAAATCAACTGGATATCTTAAATTGATCCTATTTATAAATATATTAATCTGTATATTTTCAAAACTAGTTAATTGCTACTTTATGTTACTTCCTGTTCCCTCCTGAGTGAGAATGAGTATGTGGTGATACCTTGCATGTAGAGTATCTGTGTATACCTGTATATCTGTGAGCACACACAATGGGTTGCGTCATGTGTTCTCAGCTGGTTGACATGTGGACTGTGAGGGTAAGACGGACGGGCCGCAGGGCTATGGAGCTCACCACCTACCCACAGACGCTCCAGGGAGGCTACAACAGAGTGACGGGCCTCCATTACACGTCCTCCTTCTCTGATGCTGAGGACTGCTGCGATGACACCAGCTCAGGCAGCTCGCTCACGTTGGACTGGCAGGGACAAGTGGCAGATGGTGTACACTTGAATAAGGTGTTATGATATAAACTTTTAAATAAACTTGATGCTGTATGCTGATGTCATGTATTTACAGTAAATGTGGTGATGCTGCTTATTATTTTTTAACTTAAGTCCTGTTTTATTTGAAGTGAGTTATTTTGCCAAGACAAACGGAAAAAGAAAAACTCATCGTATGCTGCACTAAACGACAGAATATCTCAAACAATTAACAGCTATGGATATATACAGTATGTATAAATCACATTAGGATTATTACTCATAAAAGACATGAGCTCATTTTGAATTTGATAACCACTGCCACATGTATCACACTGAAATGTCCCGTTTTAACAACTGTCTATGTCTGGGAACTGTGGAGACCAGCTGGACCTTCTTTGGTGACAAATATTGTTCCATTCTCGTCTTGTATAAGTTTAGTGAAGCCCAGCAGTCTGTTTGAAAGACCATGCTTGAAAAAGAAGGCGGTTTACATTGTATTAAAGTCTATTTCTTTCAGCATCGACAGCATTTTTTTAAATATTGAAGTTGCCATTTCAATTTGCATTAATCTCCAGTCATCTTTTGAAGTAAGCCTGACAAGCCAAATAGTCCCTCTCTCCTCTATGGTCTGGTAAATATCAAACTTAATTCCTTCTGACCACTGACCCCTTTTTCGCTTTGTCAGAGTCCATTTTAAATGAGTGTTGGCCCAGAAGAGACGGCAGCTTTTCTGGATCACAGTAAGCTGTGCTCACAGAAATATTTTTAAAGCAGTTTTCAGCACTTTGGTGTAGTTTAGTCAAGAGAAATGTTTAATAACACGAATAGCATCTCTAAAATACTGTGATTGTTTATTTCACACTTAGAATATGTGGGCTTTCCTGCATGGAACCAACAGTGTTGAGCAATTATGCCACCAGATCATTGTTCCACTTTAATCTAGTCTAGAGCGGAAATTTTCTGTATTTTGTAACCAACCTACTCACACCCCATGTTTTACCAGCAGATTCGCTTCGAATCATTTAGTCAGTATGAGCAGTGAAGACTAGACATGATGACACTGTGTCAGGGTGAGCAATGGGAAGTACACATTGTGCCAAATACATTACACACCTTTGTATATGATTCAGGGTGTTCATACTTGGGTGGTTGTACAGGTAAACCAGACGTTTTTAAAGACAGGACATGGATTCAACACTCTAATCCGATATAATGAACAGGAATACATTTAACACGACTGATGGCTCAAAGTTTACTTTAGATAGTATGGTGAATAACAGGGTCTTTGTGCAAAGAAAAGTGCAAAGAAAGCCCCTTTGTGTGTGACGGCACAACAGGTTATAGTTTAGACGTTTTTGGTTATGTAGCCTACATGTCCTTACTCATTTTGAATCATGGTTGTTTTGTATTTTTTTGAGTCTGTCTAAAAAAACAAACAAACAAAAAAAAAAACCCAAACAAACTCTTTTGCAGTCTTCACTCACTTTATGATGAAGGATGAATGAAAACATCAGGAAATGCAGCTAACTAAGCATAGGTCTAAATAATCCTTAATAACTGTACCACCGTGCATCTCCATTACGCACGTGAAATGTTGCCTCGGGGAGCATTTTCTGTCTTGCATTCAGTCTGGGAATCCACGCTGGACACATGAATGAAATATTTCCGGTCGGTTTAGTCATCATCTTGGTTAGTGGGAGGAGGAATCTCTGATTTGAGGCTCAAAAGCCTCCTCTTTGGGTTCACTCTCACTTTCAGCGGCAAAAGCAACTTCGGAGTACCTTGCAGATATCCCTGTAGCTCACATTGGTGTTTCAAAACGTCAATCATGATAAGAAACGAAGTTATCTCCTGTTTTGTCTTCTACGCCGTTCTTCTGGTGATTAAAATGTATGTTATAGCGATAATAACGGGGCAGGTGAGACTGCGTAAGAAGGTGAGTGTTTTTATTTATTCATTTATTTTACAAAGCGGATGGTCTCTTTAATTTATAATCAGTTACAATAGATTTGTTTCACTGATATAAGTTTTTCCCCATCTGTTCTTTCACGTAAGGCTTTTGCAAACCCCGAGGACGCGTTGAGACACGGAGGTTTACAGTACCATAGAGAAGATTCGTATGTGGAAAGATGCCGGAGGTAAGAGTGCAGAAGATTCTGTTTGGACATGCTTAAAAACACTGTAGGAAAAAGACAAAGAAAAAACGGAAAAGTGTATGCATGATAGTTTTATGCGAGTTACAACCTATATACGTCGAAACTCATTGGAACATTTGTTTACCATTCTTATGGAACTTTTTAATTCATTCACATGTGTTCAACCTTTCAACAAGTTTCAGCAATCACAGATCACTTGCTTTTTTGTCTATTAAGAATTGGAACAGAAAAAGGGAAGTGCAGATATTTTTCTGCTTATGAGAAGATTCACTTTTTTTCTGCTTGCCCCTGAACTTTTGTGAACTTTTGCTTAGAAACAGCTTTGCAGCTGCAGAAAGTTACAAGCCAGATGTCTTTAAACATTATATCTCCCTTCATGTTTGTGTTCCTGGAGTGTTCATAAAGTCTGCTGGGTCTTATCACCTTTTTGTACAATTTTGGCAAGAATAGCTGCGATGGCAGGTTTTCTTGAAATATTTTTGTAAAAAGGTTGCTTAATGGGTGTGGAGGAAACAGGAAAGAACTTTGATTAGTGTGAACATAAGATCTTTTGACACATGTTTTCTTAATGCCACATTTGAGATGAACAGGTCTGGATCAAGCTTATGTGGAAAGATGACCCAACTCTCAGACTTACTCAAAAAACAATTTCCCCAGGCACCATTGTATTGCAAGAGAAAAAAAACCAAACCAAATCCATATGTGATGACTCCAGCATGATTGGGAAATAGGATACACTCAAATCAATTTACCACTCAGCTGAGTCACAGGCTTCTGAAAATGTGTGTTTTCAAGATGGCATTGTGTTTGCACCACATTTGCAAATTCAGATTTTATTTGATCACTTGCAAATTTGAGCTGTTTTTATTAATTTATTGAGGAACTGCACTCTTCAATGATAGGAAACCAAACAAGTCCCTTGTAATTTTTAGTTATTAACTGTATTTTTGAAATTGTTTTTACATGTCCTCAGGCTGCTAGCAAAACTGAGTGCAAACTGCTTTCAGAAACCCTGTGACACAGTGCTCCAGTTAAAACTGCAAACAATAGCTATACGAACAATTGAGTCAAACCTCCCTATTTTCACTGGGGAGACTGCCTTTATCAGGAAAACCAGTGGGACTGGAACTGGTCTGCAGCTGCACCCAGAAACCTGCAGTTGTTAACCTGAGCTAATTACTCTTTTTTTTTTTTTTGCTTACATCAAACTGCAGCTTGCTAATGTAGAATCTGTGTTATGAAAAGGATCATCAAGGTTTAAAGGCTACATAAAAGCCCTTATATCCCCTTCTGAAGAAGCATGTCAATCCTAACTGACTGAAATTTCATACATAAAAAAAGACAACAACACAATGAGGACCTTCCATTCATCTGGCTGTTTCCTGAGAGTTTAGAGTGAGTGAAACCGGCTAAGCAGGGCAGCAAAAATTCATTTATATTCTGCGTTTTTCTCTCCCTTTAGGGCTCATCATAACGACATGGAAAACATCTTTCCCTTCCTCTTCCTGGGTGCTGTCTACTGCCTGACTGGACCTTCATTATTGGTGGCCCGCCTTCACTTCCTCGTCTTCTTCTTGGGTCGTATGCTGCACAGCCTTGCATACCTGTTAGCCCTGCAAGCTCCCACCCGCTCGGTAGCCTACACGGTTGCACAGATACCGTGTGTTTCCATGGCTGTACAGATCCTTATGGCTGTTACAGCTTATGCCTGAATACTGGAAAAGGGATTGAACATGGATTTGTGGCAGAAGTTTGCTGCCATGGCCTTGATTTGTGACCTGTGCCATACGAAGAAAAAAAAAAAGAACCCAGGATGTTACCTGAGGGACTTTCAGGATAGACAGTGGGAGTGCAATAAGAGGTGTGGGATTGCACCACGGCTGTTTTTTTATGCTTTTTGTGGGAAATCTGTCAGTATTTTTATTATTACTAGAATGTGACATATCTTAATATATTCAAAGTGTGTTTGTTTGAGACCAGAGACTGTACTCTTGTATTTAAGAAGCAAATGAAGGCTGTTGCTCATTTTCATAGAAATCCGTTGAAATCTGAACCTCAGACTGTTGTAAACTTAAAGCCTATTTGGGAATATTTTCCAGCTGAGCTGCACTGTATGTTGATCCCTAACCTCCTCTGTGTTTACACACAGCACTGACCACCATTCATGTCCTTTCATGTCCTCATTGTGACTCTGTCTGTTTCCTGTGTGGATATGTTCTCTGTTGTGTTAACATGTGTTTGGGTGCTATGTTTAACAAAAGCTTAATGGAAGATAATGAGCTGTCTGACGATGTGCTGAAAGCTTTAACATCTTCACCCGATGCACCACCTCTGTGACTGAAACCGGTTCTCACAGTACTTTTACAAGAAGAAAGGACTGAAATCTTCCACCAGCCTGCATCCGCCTGCAGCCTGTATTTCCTCATAGATATTGCGTTCTTTTTTTTCCATGTGAAATCATTTTGACTCTTGAAGTTTTGCTTTGCTTATTTGTTATTCTTCCAAACCATGTTTATAACTCAACAGAAAATTGTTTTGAGAAATAAAAGATTTTACAATGAAGCATGCCTGATCTGTGATTAATAATGAACTCATCTGTGGGTTTTTAAAAGAAATCATTGTTGAATTTGCCTGGTCCTGCACGCAGAGACGGGTTTTGATGAGACCGGGCCCCGCTTTGTGTTTGAGAGTGAGATGATCCAGAACTCTGAGGCAAAGTTCCAGCATTCCTGTACATATTATGTAAGACTGTGGTGTGTTCACTGTCGTACCCCTGAGGGGCCGGGAGGGCACGGGGAAACCATATACACACTCAGAGGCGCTGCAGTGCTCTGTCAAGCATTCACATCTGTCATCTGTGTTTGATCAGTCGTCTCTAGCTTCTATGTAACTTGAAGTAACAATTTTTCCACCCCCGATCCCAGTAATCCCACTCTGGGCGATTTTCCAGGCGCTCTAGATGACTAAGCTCAAACATGAAAAGAACAGGAATCTTTTGTGATCATGGATATTCCTTTTTTGCAAAAGACATATTGCAAACCCATCGAGTGGGAGGACAAATTAATGCATATAATCAGGGTGAAACATAAGGCTAATATTTAAAGGGTAGGGTTGTGTCTATATGCTGTAAATGTGTAAGCTTTGTGGTTACCTCAGTGAGCTTTTCTTTAAAGGGGTAAAAGGAAATAAAGCTCATGATCTCCCTCCTACATCCCCCCCCTTTTTTTAAGAGAGTACATTGTTTGGGCCCCAGATAAGGTTAAAACTCGTTGAAAGGTTTTGTTTTCATTGGCTGGCTGTTCTGTGTGAGGGGATGAAGTCATCCTGGAATAAACTTTCTGTTTTTCACTGGCTGAAAACCCAACTATGGGAAAGAAAAGGAGAACAGCCCTTCTTTAGTATGAGAAGCTTGATAAAACTATGTTTTGTTGCACAGGCGTCAAACTCTGGTCCTTGAGGGCTGCTATTTTGCAGGTTTTGATTGTTTCCCCTCGTCAACACAATGACTGAAATGAATGGGTCAGGGAAAAAAAGCTGTTGGATCATTTGGTTTGAATAGAGGAATGGAGTTAAACCCAGTGCAGCTACATCAGTGTTTGCCCCCACCTTGTGGCCACACACACACACAGCAAAATAGAAGTCAGGTGCTCTGAATTATCTCTCTATGAGCAAACAGGTTGTGAGGCTTCCAACATAATCACTGCTGCCTGTCCTGTGTGGTAGCACGCAGGTCTGTGCAGTGACCCACAGACCTTTGATTGTCATGCTTCGTTGATGTGTGGTTAAGAGTAAAAACCTGTGGAGTACAGAGCCAGCGGGAATTGCATCTTGCAAAAACTTTTGTCCCTGAAATACTATTTTCGCGCTACTCCTTGAAAACAATCACTTCAAATGATTTATTATTATTGTAACTATACAATATATTTACGTCCTGGTTAAATAGGTGAAGATCTCTTATTTTGTAAAGACACTCAGCCAGTTGTACAATTTCAAAAACACTTTGCTTGCAAACGTGTTTTGTAAAGATTGTTCTGGGGGGTATTCCAGAAAGCGGGTTATGTGGTGAACTCTGAGTTTGTTAACCCTGAGTTGAGGGAAACTCCGGGTCATCTGTTCCAGAAAGCAGGGTATCTGGAACTCGAACAAGTAAAAGTGGGCCCCATGTGGTATTTACTTGGGCTACGAGGGTTTCAAGTGGGCATGGGATAACAATGGCTATCCTATCTGGGACCCACTTTGGTTACCCACATAGAACCCAGATGGGCCAACCCATATGGTTATGTTTTGTGGGTACCATATGGGTAACAACTGGGAATGTAACACAATGGATAACAATGATATTCCACTATAATAAAAAAAATATATATCAAGTTATTATTATTGTTGATAAAAGGAAATAATAATAATTACCATATTAATAGCCTAATAATAATAATAATAATAATTTACTATGATGTACACAAAACTGCAACCTGTCTGCATCTTCAAAAACAAACAATACTTTCAATTTAATGTGAAATTTAAAAGCTTTAAATTGAACATTGTAGTCATTTCTGCTAATAATAAGATAAAAAGTAGCCTACTTATCATCCTGCGATTTTTCATCATTCTTTGACACCCCAAAATCTCGCGTGATTAGGGCCAACAAAGGAAACATTGCGATGTTTGAGCACGTCCCCACAGCCTCCCGCCGGATTCGCGCCCAAAGTGTGAGAAAGAACGTCAGTTAACTTT
>JAVQJG010024237.1:0-12375 GCA_036024015.1 Craterocephalus amniculus
ACATAATAGTATTTATGATTTATGTTTGCTATAGAATGAAAAATTAGCACATTTATTAATAAGGAATTACTCAACATGTTCACCTTGGATGATTTGGTTTTAGTTTCTCTCTTTTGTTACAGTGTTGTTAAAGTTTATTTAAAAAGTGTGTATGTGGATTAATTACCCACCCATTTTACAGCAAGTAATGTAAATCATAAAGTGGTGCAGACAGTCTAACAAGCAAATAACACTGTTCTTCATTTTTGTTGTCTTTCTGCTAATGTGTTCATTTCTGCCTTAAGGTTTTGCACTCCTTACATCTGAGTGACACACCACTGAAGGCCTGGTCTGCAGCATGACACGGCTAAAGAGGACTAGCTGTATTCTAGTGTTGGTTGATTATTATGTACTTTTTGTGTTGTTCCTGTCTTTTCATTGTTACTTTCCGTAAAAGAAAAACCCACTAAATTAAAGTGTCATTCCTGTTTTGTTAGCATTATTCCTATTATATTTATATATATTTATTTAACACTGATACTTTATGTACAAGAGTCAAAAGGAGTCAGGCGGACCTCAAACATCGTGGGCTTATTTTATTAAGCACAATTAAGACATGTGCAAAAACTTTTAAAAACTTGGATCAGGGTCAGGTGGACTCTGCATTGTCTACCTCGTCTTGCAGAGCTCAGAGTGTTGGTGGGTCGTACTGATGTCAGCCTCCGATGCAAGGATGATGCCCAGTCTGGATCAGTCTGGTTATTTCATACGCTGGTTGTCCTGCAACCACAAGATGGTTTCATTTAGACAGCTAGTCACCATCGGATGCTTTTTTATATTATGATGTATATTACATATACATATATGAAATATCATGGGAGCATCATGCAGGAAAAAACAATGTACATGTTTTTAATTTATTTTCCTTACTTTTTGTATTTTATTTACATTTTAATTACATTTTATCTTGTTTTGTACTGTTCTTTTATATTTTAATGTGTACAGCTGCTTTTACATTTATGAAAAGTGTTATATAAATAAAATGTATTATTAGTGTTTTTATAAAACTGAGGTGATTGGTCAAAGAATGATTGACTTATGACTACCAAATAAATAAACAGTGGTTCATTGTTAACCTGTCTTACTACTGTATAAGACACTGATGTGTCTCAAATCACAAGTAGAAATCGAATACATAAAAATCTTGTCATATTATGTCATTTTCTTCTTTGGAATAAAAAACACCTATGAAACGATCTCTACATACGTCCCTCTTTGTTTACAAGACAGGCTAGTTAGGAAGCTAACTAAAGTTAGCTAAAAGGGAGACATTGGCTTTAAAAAGCAAACAATAACATATTCAGCATGACTAATATAAACTACAACAGCAAGAACCTTACTTTACCTTTATTTATCTTCATTAGCTGACCCATTCTGAGCACCTCCTGGTTGAGCAGCCTTTGGCGTGTGATCCTTTATGCTTTTCTGTTAACCAAATGCGGTTTCCGTTCGCAACCGTGGAAGTGGTGTGTCCTTACAGTCTCTGCAAGATATTATTCTGCGCTGAGGAAACTAGTTAGCTTTTTCTTGCGTTTGTGCGAGAAATTGACAGCATTTACAGGCGAGAACTTTCTGATGACACTCCATCATAATTATTTCTTTTTTACTAATCGGATATTATCTGGTTCGGAGACGTCAGAGTGGAATGTAACTTTTCGGGGTTCACCTTACGGCCTATTAGTCAAAGGTGTCGTTTCTACCTGCCTTTCGTCAGAGGTGTCGTTTCTACCTGCCTTTAGTCGGAGATGTCGTTTTCTACCAGCCTTTAATCAGAGGTGTCATTTTTAACTCCTGTTAGTCGGAGATGTTGTCTTCTACCTGCCTTTAGTCAGATGTGTTGTTTCTACCTGCATTTAGTGGGAGGTGTCATTTCTATCTGCATTTAGTGGGAGGTGTCATTACTACTTGCCTTTAGTTGGAGGCATTATTTCTACCTGCCTTTATTCGGATGTGTCGTTTTTACCTTCTGCCTTTAGTCAAAAGTGTCGTTTCTACCTGCCTTTAGTTGGAGGCATTATTTCTACCTGGCTTTAGTCAGAGATGCCGTTTCGACCTGCCTTTGGTCGGAGGTGTTGTTTATACCTGCCTTTGGTCAGAAGTGTCGTTTCTCTCTGCCTTTATTCGGAGGTGTCCTTCTATCTGCCTTCAGTCGGAGTTATTGTTTCGACCTGCATTTAAACAGAGCTGTCGTTCTACCTGCCTTTAGTCAGAGGGGTCGCTTCTACCTGCCTTTAGTGCGAGGATTCGTTTCTACCCGCCTTTAGTGGGAGGTGTCATTCCTACCTGCCTTTAGTCAGAGGTGTCATTTTTACCTGCCTTTAATGGGAGGTCTCGTTTTACCTGCCGCTAGTGGGAGTTGTCTTTTCTACCTGCCTTTGGTTAGAGGTGTCACTTCTACCTGCCTTTAGTCGGAGATGTCGTTTTCTACTTGCCTTTAGTCAGAGGTGTTGTTTCTACCTGCCTTTGGTCGGAGGTGTTGTTTCTACCCGCCTTTAGTCAGAGGTGTCATTTTTACCTCCTGTTAGTCGGAGATGTTGTCTTCTACCTGCCTTTAGTGGGAGGTGTCATAACTACTTGCCTTTAGTTGGAGCCATTATTTCTACTTGCCTTTAGTCAGAGGTGTTGTTTTTACCTGCTATATATCGGAGGTGTCGTTTCTACCTGCCTTTAGTTGGAGGTGTTGTTTCTACCTGCCTTTAGTCAGAGGTGTCCTTCTAATTACTTTAGTCGGACGTTTCATTTATATCTGCCTTTATACAGATGTGTTGTTTCTACCTGCCTTTAGTAAGAAGTGTTGTTTCAACCTACCATAGTCAGATGTGTAATGGAGTCCTGGCAGTTGCCATGACTGTCCTGTTTTCGAAGTACTTCATTAACAAGAGGCTCCACAAGAGCACAGCCCATCGACTTGACGATTTCCTGGGTAAAAAGAAAAGCAGGCAACATTATCAGTACTGATGAACAGAGACCTTGCAGCTGATGTTTTTTGTATGTATCACACGAATAATTGACACGGAAAAAGTACAATTCACACTTATAGCCTATCTGGATGTCAAAGTGTGACCACCATTCTATTGGCTATTATGCTTATCTCAAAGATTGATACTGCGCTGAGTCCAATGACTTAAAGCAGAACTTTGAAACTCTAGCTTGGAGCTTCCCCTACTGGTTTCATTTGAAAGCGTACTGTCGTAAAGTTTATACATCCCCCCTACACCCCCATAGCACACAGATGTATTTTCTGCCTGTCTCTTCTCTCTCTGAACCCTGAATATATTTCTAAGCCTCGACTAGCTTGTTGATGCTACGGTACGTCCCTATGTTGGTTAGTTTTGAGCTGATGTTTAGATGGTGGATGCTTAGTTTGGCTCTGACTTGCTCTAAACTAGTACTGTTTTGCCTCGTTTCCACTGAGCGGGTTGGTACAGGTCGGTACTGGTCGGGTTGCTATTTTGAGCCTTTCCATTGTGGAAGCGACTCATTAAACCGACCCGTTCCGGACCATTTATGGCCCCACTTCAGTTGTGGGTCCATCGAAAATGGAACGGTACGGTTTGGGCGGAGCTCCTGGCGTCATGCAATACCACGCACTGATTCGCGGACAGAAACAAAAACAGAAGCCACGCATGCCGGCGGTGGGGTTTAGTGGAAACCCTTCTCTGAATGGGCCCGACCATTCAGGACCGTACCGAACCGTACCGACCCGTACCGACCCAACCTGTACTCCTCAGTGGAAACAAGGCTTTAGTGGCACGGTTGTAAGGGGGTCTGAGTGCCGTAAAGTAGGTTTTGTTCTCGTGAGATGTGCTTGGGTCTGTCCATCCGAAAGTTGCAAGTGCTGTTTTCATGACAGAGACACTGGGGGGAGGGGAGAGACTGGCGAATCACCCTGCCAAGTCTTTGTTTACCACCACAGGGAGTCTAAAAAACATTTATTGAGGTAAATTAGTTGCATAGTTCCCCTTTATGGGAGGGGCATTTTTCTTGCGGTGTGCATGACCAGGATAGAGTAGACCAGATAGATAGATAGATCTGCCCCTCGTGGTGACAGCAGTTCCTCTATGACAAGGCATAAGACATATACAAACATTGGATTAAACACACAACACAATATTAAAACTACTCTACGAAGACGTTATAAAGAGACTGAACCGCCTGATTCCTTCGTTTAAGAGGGTTATTGCAGGTATAAGATGAGATATAGATAAAGATTTTTTTGTAGATGTTTTTGTGGGCCAGTGGGACTGTTTAGCCCGATGGGAGTAACTGAAAGGAATGATGCAGGAGATGAGAGGGGTCCCCCATGATAAGGGTGGCTTTCCTGATCACAGAGCGGAGAAGCAGTTCAGAGAGAGGAGTTTGTGGTTAACCAAAGATTTTACTGGCCTAATAACAATACAGGAAAGTTTTGTTTTGTGTTTGCCGAGATGGAGTTGTACCAGGATGAAATATTGAATGTGATTATGGATTTGATGAGCGAGGTGTAAACTATAGTTAAAATGCTTATTCTGACATTAAAAGTTCTCAGTTTCCTCAGGAGGTGGAGATGCTGTTGTGCTTTTTTACAGACGCAGTCTGCTTGATGTTGAAATGTCAGACTGGCGTTAATTTCTGTCCCCAGATATTTAAAAACTTCTACCTGCTCGACAGACTGGCCCTGGTTGATGAGAGGTGTAAGAAGGGGTGTGGTAGCTTTATTAGGGGTGGGAATCATTGGTTTGATCACGATACAATATTATATCGACATAGTGATACTGCGATTCGATGTTTGCCCATATTTCAAATTCAGTCACGATACGATTTCGATTTGATCTAGGATCCACCAATCAATATGAAACAATATAAAGCAAAATCATCAGTGATTGATCACAATTATTTCTATTCAAATCAAAATCACATAAAGCAAATAGATCATCATTTAACCTCTCTTTATTCCTGAGCTCTGGTATTACATTCAGTTTAAAAGAAAATGTCTGTTCCTGGAACAAAGGTAGACCAGCAATAATAAAGGTTATTGTTTTTCTAAACATAACTGAGTTCTTAAAAATGTCAACATGAGAGTCCCAGATGGAACAAAACAAGCAGTACATTGACTGTAAAAAACTCACTGACCAACATGTCACTTTAGCCTTTTTCCCACATGTTTTCATAAGTCAGGTGGGTTCTTCACAGTTTCTTTGTCAGATTTTCCTTTAAAAAGATCAACTGATCAACATACTCAGGAGAAAAAACACTGCATTCTGAATGGACAGTCACCTGCAGTGCTGAACACATGCTCAGCTGGTACACTAGTACACTTCTTTTAATTTTCTTGGATCGGTGGCGAGTGGTGCCTGATGCATTTTATTTTGTTTATGGGAGGGGGGCTGTTCTCTTGGAGGGGCGTTGGTGGGGGCGTTGCTTTGTGGCCTTCAGTGTTGCTGTGGGGGAGGGGTAACTTGTAATTGAGTTTTTTGTTGTGTGCATTATTATTTTCTCTTTGTTTTTGTGTTTGCGTGGCTTGTGGAGGGGGCTTGATTTGTAGTGTGGGTGTCTGACTGCTTTGTCTAATTGCTCGATGGTTGTCGGGATGGTCTATGGATTGCTCGATTGCGGTGGTAATCGATAGCTGCAGCCCTACAATTGTGTTTGTGAAGGGGCATTCGTGTGTGTCTGTGGGGAGTGAATATTAGGGCTGCAGCTTGTTTTTGTGATCAGGTGGTCTGCTGATTGCTTTTGCGGCTGGTCAGATGGAGTGGTTTGGCGTTTGTGGTTGTTAGCATTTGCGTTTGGTGGTTCCGGCGTTTTTACTGCGGGCTACGTGGATGCAGAGAGGGAATAGTAATGTGTGCAGCAGCAGTTCATTAGTAGGCGTTTTATTTTTTTTATCTTGTGGGTGGGTTGGAGTGCACTGGGTGCTGCTCAGGGCTGGTCCAGGAGGAGTGGGGTCTGCGTTGGTGTTCAGATTGCAGATTCGACTCTTCTGTCTTACCCACATCTGCCGTTGGCGCAATGCTTTCTGTCTCTTTCATGTGGATTTTGGCTTGTCTCTGATTTCCTGGTGCATTATTCTGTCGTTTTGGTGGGGTTGGTGTGTGTTTTAGTGGATCAGCAGCCAGCGTAGTTTCTGTGTGAGGAATGTTTACATCTGCTCCCGAACTGCTAGAGAACCAGCATCATTCAGCAGACTGGATTTATTTACCTGTTTAGCAGGACAGTTTTAATTTACATTGTATATTTTTGATACTAGTATATGCCACTGTGACCCAAAATTGTGGCCAAACCGGTTTGGCAGTGGCTCAGTAATGGTGTGGGGGGGCATTTCTTTGGAGGGCCACACAGCCTTCATGTGCTACCAGAGGCAGCCTGACAGCCATCAGGTTCCCAGATGAGATCCTCAGAGTGAGACCAGATGCTGGTGCTTTTCACCCAGGATTGCCCCAATGCAGGACAATGCTAGAGCTCATGTGGCTTGAGTGTGTATTATATGACGAATTGCCTCCACCACCTAGCCTGGCGGGATAGAGGCTTCCCCTTATGACTGGGAGCCCAGGACACGAAGAGCTGGTTACTCTTCCTGAATTCCTTAGTCCTGTCCACATAGACGCACAAAGCTCTTAAAGGACAAAGAAAATTCAACCGTTTATCTTTCTGATTAGTAAACGAGGGTG
Source organism: Craterocephalus amniculus (assembly GCA_036024015.1). Classification (NCBI taxonomy): domain Eukaryota; kingdom Metazoa; phylum Chordata; class Actinopteri; order Atheriniformes; family Atherinidae; genus Craterocephalus; species Craterocephalus amniculus. Next base: position 6,690 of record JAVQJG010024237.1, read on the forward strand.
ATGAAAAGCCTGCAGTTCTAATGGCGCACATCTGTAGGAAGTCTCCCTAACTTTGGGCACAAAGGCAGGGTGAGGACGTAACACAACCTTTTCAAAATTGGGAGAAAAACACATGCATGAAGTGTGCACAGACAGTGCGTGCAGCTCACCTATTCTTTTTGCTGATGTTAAAGCCAGCAAAATAATTGTCTTAAGAGACAGCGCCTTCAAACCGATACACTCCATGGGCTCGAAAGGAGGTCCTGAGAGCGCTTCCAAAACTACAGGTAAACCCCACGATGGGAGCCAAGTCTTCATCGCAAGCCGTAGCCTGCGCACGCCTTTCCTTAATCTCCTTATAAGGGCATGCTGACCAACAGGTGCATCCCCAAAACCCAAATGGCAGGCTGAGATCACAGCCAGATAAACCTTAACCGTAGAGGCTTTCCCAGCATCCAATAAATCCTGCAGGAAACACTGAAACAAAAGTATGTTCCTGTTATCGCACCATCTCTCAAACACGCGCCATTTGTTGTCATAAAGAGAGCGTGTGGACGGCGCCCAGGCATTCTGAATCGTCCAAGAACTGTTTAAATTCATCCTTTCACGTGCCAAGCCCAGAGAGCCAACCGCTCGGGATGTGGGTGAAAGATCTGACCGTGCGCCTGTGACACCAAGTCCCTGCGTAAAGGCAGAGGCCATGGTTCGCTGTGGAGCAGACTTACTAGGTCTGCCATCCATGATCTGCTCGGCCAATACGTCGCTATTAAAATCAGTGACAGCCGTTTCTCCTTCACTCTGCTCAGCACCGAGATTATCAAGCTGAGTGGGGGAAACGCATATAGCCAGCGACTTCCAACCCCAGCGGTGCGCCCTCGCTTAATGAAAAGAAAAGGGGGCACTGCATGTTTTCGCGCGATGCGAAGAGATCTACGAACGCCTGACCGAATGGACAGCAAATCCGCCCCGCTGTTCAACACACCGGGTATGTGTGCCGTGCCTAATGACAGCAGGTGCTTGCTGCTCCACATGATCACGCTGTGGGCCAGTCTGTGAAGAACCACAGAGAGAGTGCCCCCCTGTCGATCTATATATTCCACTGCTGTTGTTAGAGAGGTTGAGTTATTATCATTTATTTTTTGTAACTATCAAGTATTTATTCACATGTTACCCTCTGTAGATCTTTAACATATGTTAAACTGAGTTTCGGTAAACAGCTGGTAAACCTCTTTTCCCACAGAACCAGGGTGTGAGAAATCTTGCTCATTAGGGCTAGATGGTGTTTGTTGTTGTTGTTATAAACTTTTCTCGTGCCTTTTGGCTCCTTCGGGCGGAGAGGGGTTTATTGGTGTAATAACCTTTGATCTCTCGTTGTATTCTTAGCTGCTCACTGTCTCCAATAAAAGGTCGCTGCGTGAATGAACTCATTTGGAATGTCAGGCTCAGAGCGCTGCTATGACCTGATTTCCCCTTTGCAAAGCGATCCAAATCTCTACAACTGTGTCTTGTCGTTCATTGCTGTCAATTTTTAGACCCAACAGCTGTTGTGTTGTCCGTCCTGACCAACACATGACAGTTCTTCAGGCTTGGTAGAAAATGCTTCAGAGCAAGGAACACTATTATTAGTTCCAGGTTATTTATATGCACTTGACTGAGCTTCGAGGGGCCAGATGCCGTTTACAGCTTTTCCCTCAAACACGGCTCCCCACCCTGTCAACGATGTGTCCGTTGTTAGGGTCTTCCTCATAACAACTGGATCTGGATCTCTCCAGTAACAGAGAGCCAGCAGACATCTGGGGGAAATTCCCACCCTTCGTCTTAGATGACGTCTGGCATCCAGCCGCAGGGAGGACACCCAGCACCGGAAATCCCGCATCACCAGGAGACCATGAGGAACAACTGATATTACTGAGGCCATAAGCCCCAGAAGACACTACAGGCTCTCAACGAGACCGTGTTTCCCCTGCGGATCAGTGCGAGGTGCTGCTGAAATTTCTCCACTCGCTTTCGACAGAAAAGCTCGAAAAGAGACAGAGTTTATTTCGAGGCCCAAATACTCTCATTTCTGAGTAGGAACCAAAACGCTATTTGAGTGATTTACGCTGAAACCCAGCCGCGACAGGCTGTGTCACAGTATCTTTCTCTGCTCGCTCTGTGCTGAGCGCACACACAAGAAAGTCGTCCAAATATGGCATCACTCTGAGGCCCACTGCGCGAGAGGCATTCAGGGCTGCTTCGACACACTTGCTGAAGACCCTCAGGGCCAGAGACAGACCAAATGGAAGGGTCTGATACTCGTATGCCACTCCTTGATATGCAAATCGAAGGAATCTTCTGTGGGATGCATAAATGCTTATGTGGAAATAAACATCCTGCAAATCTATTGACGTCAGCCAGTCACCTTCTCGAATAGACCAGAACACAATGTTGTGTGTCAGCATTCTGAATTTGTTTTTTTGAAGATTGGAGTTTAGGAAACGTAAGTCTAGGATAGGACGTAACGAACCCCCTTCCTTTGAAATGAGGAGATACCGGGAATAAAACCCGCGATTCACTTCCTCCTCAGGAACCACACAAATTTCTCCCCGGCTTAAGAGAGAGTTTATTTCCTCCTCCAAAGCCACCGCAGCAGCCCCTGACGCCACAGACCACACTATTCCATTGAAGCTCGAGGCTTCATTGCAGGAAGGATGTACTGCGCAGCTGTTCTGATAGCCAAGGGACCTGGGGGGGTGAAGTTCAAAACTGGAGCAGCTACTCCCTCGTCCGGCGACATGCTGCATTGCACTATTGATTTTTCTTTTATCCTTTGAACACAATCCGCCCTTGGCATCATGCCAGGCTGCAGTAGTGGAAACTTTATTGAAAAGTGTAGGGCTTGGTTTCGAACCATTTGCGCCCTGTCCCTTCTGATCTGGCCGCAAAGAGCGCTGAAGGGGGGCAAAAGAACTTAGAAACGCTGGGGGAACGTCTGTTTCTGTGAACTGGTGAACAGAGTGAACATGTTGGGCCGTTACACAGTCCAGAGAGGGACGTGGGGGTACATTCTCCACTCCTGCCCGCTTTGGAGAGGGAGAGAGCCGCTGAACAGTCCCTTTTGCACTCAGGGCAGGGATCTCCGTGAGTACTGCCTGCTGAGCGTTTGTTTGCCACCACGGTTCCTATGTAGACCACCTCTTCTTCCCTCCAGGAGGGCGAGCTGTCAGGAACGCTGCGGCAGGGGGGCGTGGCTGCAGTAGTCGCGGCTAAGGTTGCCGTGGCTGCTGCGGTTGCCGTGGCTGCTGCGGCAGTGAATGACTTTCTTCCCCATTGCTTGGGTCCGTGTGAACCCTGCTTGGATGCTGCAGAACCCTCAGTTGATTGAAACCTGGGCCCCCTGTAGCTAGCGCCGCGCCCACTGGCAGCCAGAGCCGCGAAGCTTTGGCGCGCTGGCTGCCCTGTTTCTTCCTGAGGTTGCTAGCCCGTTGCATAGCAACGACAGCCTCCCCAAACAGCCCTTTAGGTTGTGAGGGGGCAAACGGTAAGTCAATAATGACTTGCTTGTCCTGGTCTGACAAGCTGGAGAGGTTAAGCCACAAGGACCGCTCCCCTGCCACAGCTAGGCGAATGACGCAGCCACAGCCCTGTACTGCACCTCTCGACACCCGGAGTATGAGTTCTGTAACAACGCAGATCTCGTCCCACACAGCTGGACTTGGGGTGCCCTTATCCAGAAGGTGGCCCATCTCCTGGAACAGCTCCGCCTGATAAGCTGACAGAAGAGTGACCACATTCATATTATTAAAGGACTGAGCGGCCAACCTGTAAGCCTTCTGGTACATGGAGGATGTAAAGCGTTCCATTTTACCCGGGAGTGTCGGCCCTAAAGTTGCCAGAGTGGAGCGGTGGCTGGGGTGGAGGTGATAAGCCACCGCCTGCTCCACCACTGGTAGGTCAGCCAAACCAAGAGACTCGCTGTTAGCAACCTCAAGGCCAGAGTAGCCCTTGACGGGGACTCTGTGATGAAGAGGTTTATCCCAATACCTCTTCATCTCCCTCATGCTTGCTGGGACTGCAGGCATGAGCTACTTCGCTGGAGTTTGGCACGAGGGGAGGAGCTTCCTATCATATAAATCCCTCTTTTCTCCACCGTCATCCTGAGATGTGGGCCAGTCAATGGCCAGCCGGGCTGCCACCCGCTTGCACACGCCTGAAGACGGTTGCCCGCCATCGCTAGCGGAGCTGCTTGGGCGCGACGCTGGAGCGGAAGGAAAGATGGCGTCCTCATCATCATCTTCATCGCCCTCACTGAGGAGGTGCAAATTGATATCACCCCCTTCTCCGTCACCATGTTCCTCCGAATTGAGGAGCTGGTCGAATAAAGGAGGGAAAGCCATGTCGGGGTCTTCCACCATATCGCCCCAGCTCACACTTGCTGCGGTTTTGTCCCCGTATGTAACGGCTGGCTTCGCTGCAGTAGTGGAGACCCTGGGGTTTTTAGGCCGCAGACACCCGCAGACGGCGTTGTAAGACCCGCTGGGGCATGGCGCGGCAGTGCTCGCAAGAGCCTGGTTCCGCCAGCGAGCACTTAGCGTGCTTCACATCCATGCAAGATATGCAGAAAGGATGGGGGTCAACCCACAAGCAGCCGGGCAAGGTCTGGACATGACGTCCTTCCCCATGCCCTCACCTGGGTTCCCCTGAGAGGAACCTGTGGTAGCCATTATGCTAGCAAAGCTAACTACAGGTAATGCTAACAGAACTTAACAAATTTACGACTGGAGGTTCGCCACAACACGATAACCACCTGTGTACAATATTCTTCACGAAAAGTGTAAATCCTAATAACCAGAAAATCCCGCGTTCAGAGACTACCTTGACGGCTGTGTCGACGAACAGTTAAACAGATGACCTGGAATTAGGAAAGCTGAGGAGCTTAAGTGATCTTCAAGGGGAAGAAAGCGAGAATGCCGGGCGCGGGTCTGTGGGCACTGATAAAGGGGTGGGTGCCCCCGTGCCAGGCACATGATTGGTCCGTCTTTAACAGATTTGGTGATAATAAGAACTTCCGTGATTGGTCACGCCAGAAGGCGCTTCCCATAGTGAGAGACCAAACGAGGTTTGAAAGAGAATCATGAGACTGTTGGAATAATAATAATAATAATAATAATAAAAATAATAATAAATTTTATTTGGTAGCGCCTTTCAGACACTTTACAGCATGAACAAAATAGAAAACTAAAATAGAAAACAAGATAGACAAATTTAAAGGCTAAAATAAACAACAACAGGTTAAGAATAGAGGGGACATGAGGCTTGGGGGCGGTAAATAGTAGCAATGATTGTGGGAGTGGGTCCAGGTATTTGACAAGCAAGGCATTCTACAGTGGTGAGAGGAGGCAATGACACTGGGAGGACCTTGAAGTATAAGATACAACTAAAGGTACAATAAGAGGTGAGTGTGTGTTTTAGTTTCGTTTCCAACCAAAGCTAACAGTGTCAGGCCAGTTCTAATGCAGGGTAGGGCTGGTTAGCTTAGCCTCCTGCATCGGAGCGCTGTCTGAACATTCCTGCATGTGTCGATGTGCGCTTCTGGAGACCAGGAGGCGATACAGGGCTGCCAGGGCTAATCTCAGGAGAGGCATCAGGACTGCCAAACATCATCATCGGAGGCGTATTGAGGCCAGGTTTGAAAACACCACAAACCCGAGGCAGATCTGGGAGGGCA
>JAVQJG010024248.1:0-43941 GCA_036024015.1 Craterocephalus amniculus
ATAATAATAATAATAAAAATAATTATAATAATAATAATAAGAAGAAGAAGCTAAAAAGTAAAAATCATAGAAGTAGTGCATTAGAGCAGGAGAAAGCCTGTTTTAAATTTCATCTCATCATTTCCTTCCTTTTTCTTTCCATTATCTTTTTTTTTTTCTTATTTCATATTTTTCTTACCATGACTTCTTTGGCAGAGATTCAACACTAAGCCTTTTCGTTGGCCTACTGACTCTACAAACAGCTTTACAGCATTCCTGTGCAGGAACAATGCCTCCCCCTTACCTCTGTGTACACACTACACCTTGCCCTTCAAAATCTCTGATACCCTTTACAAAGTCTCCCAGGAACATCATCGCCCACTCTATTCTGTGTTTAACCACAAGCCCAGACACCACAGCTTTATCCCCCTCACTCTGGATATATTTCTTTATCTGTTCTCTGTAAACACCGCATGCACAGCGAGTGTGCACATGGTCGACCACATTCTGTGTTTATACGAGCAGGGATCGAGGCATGCCGGCGGTTTAAGCACTGTAAACATGTCTTATACGGACGTCTGCTGCACACTGTGGGTGATGTCATCTTATGTGCTGCCTTGGCCAAGTTCAACACTGAGCATGCAAGCAGCAATGGGGGTCTCACACACACACACACAAACACATATGAAGAAAAAAGAGAACACAGCATTGGTTCTTGCATCAGTAGTCTGGAGCAAACATCATTAAGCTGAGAACTGTGACTAGCAGAGCAAAGAATTGAGTTAGCTCAGACAGTCAGCTTTCATCTACACTCATTAGGTTACAGCTCATTCTGAAGCTCGGTACAGAACTGCCTCTGTTTTTACTTCTCTCTTTCCTCTTCATTCATTTGTACTTCCATTCTGTCCTCTATGTGTCAGCCTCATTTTTCCCTTGCACAAACACAGACAAGCATAATATTGACCCTGCATAGTAGGATGATTACTTAGCAGCTGATGCAGTGGTAGGCTGCAGCTTGTTTTCAAGTCAGCGATGCACTGCGAGTGGTTGAGAGATGGAGCGCTTGGAAGGCTGGCTCACAGAGGCTGAGACAAAGGCAGACACATCCTCTGCTGGCTGCTGCTGTTCTGCCTTAGAAGGCTGTGTTTGGGGACGTTTGAGTTGAGAGCCCAATGGACCATTTTCAGATGCTTGCTTGCACGTTTAGCACGGTCTAACTTCTCTCCTCAGTTTTTGTTGGTACAAAGAGTGAAACACATAGCCACACCGATACATGCAAATATGTTGCTCAGATCATGGATGCTTGTAAGCCCATGTCTACATGAAAAACTTGTGAGAAAACACAGAAAACTCAGCATACACCTGCTAAAAATGCCTATGCATTTTGTTTCTGTTTCCTATTAACTTCAGAGCCATTCTTGTCAAACAATGAGAGCTTCTTCTGCAATAGGTTGAAATGAACTTTACTTTATTTAGTCAACTCGTTTTAACCCACTTGCACTGGTTGAGTTTTCCTTATGAAAGGTGAGTCAGCCAACCTCTTTGCAATTTTTGGGTCTCATTGAGAACAAATTTAATCCATGGCCTTGCTTTTTCCAATATTTCAGCCAACCTTTCAACAGCTGCTCCAACCTTGTCAGAAAAGTATTTTTCAGCAGATAACCAGTGTTACCATGACAGGACCCTTGCATGTTGCCTCTCCACTTTAATTTCTCTCTATCTTGGTCACACATGCAAGTTCTTTCAAACCGCTGTTATTAGGACATCACAGTGACTTCTGCTAATTATGGATATTCTATATTTTCATTGAGGCAGCGATGGATCAGGAGGAAGAGCGGGTGAAAGTATCAACACAGCCTGAATGTCAAAAGGTCTTTAAACCTGACATAAATTCTTTAAAATGTTACTTTTCTGTTTGTGTAGAACAGCGAAAACTCAGCAATTAAAGTGTGAATGTGTCCATGTGGATGTCCATGTCGAACCAAGTACTTTGATGTCATATAATTTTTTTAATCAAAACTATTAGTTCACACCTGAACTAAGGCCATTTGTTATTAGTAGACTTATATGAATACTGGCTGATTTGAAGCGCCATGAGATGACACTGTTATGAATTGGCACTATAAAAATAAAGTTGAATGGAGATGAATTGAAATCACAACTTACATCTGACCAGGACCTTTTCATGCCTTTGGAGTCTAGTGGTCTCATCGAAGTCAATACTTAAGTGTCAAGGTTGAATTTTTTTGGCTACAAAAATTGTATATTGTTTTATATGAATTACAAATATATGTTAAGTACAGTTTTTTGATCCATTGTTATAATCTCACAAAATGAAAGGTGGTCTCCAGACTTTTCCATCATTAATTTAATTAAAACAATCAATGACAAAAAAAATATTCTCTTAACATGACTCCTGCCTCAGTGAATGCATGTTGGAGGCGCTCTGTGGAGAAGTTGAACAATGAGTGCACCATCAGAGGACAAGTTCATAGAATGCATTTTTAAAAGCTCTGTTTCTGTAGTTAAATGGTGCAGATGTCAGTATTCAGTTGACTGAATATTTTAGAAAAAGTTGTGGGGCAACAGTGCCATCTGTAGAACTACTGTATATCTGTTCTGTAAGCAATTATAATAAAAAATATAAGCATGTCCAAGTGCCTCCAAAAAACTGCTTTTTCATAGCATCGATTCCTAGATCTCTCATTCTCTCTATTAATCTACCAATTGCATATTCAACACAGCTGAGTGATAAGAAAATGCTTCATGAGGTTTTGTCTTGTTTATACAACTGATCTTATCATTTCATTATACCTTTCATTTTCCTTCCAATTACTTCAAGATTCGATTACAGCAATTTCTTAGTATTGGGCTGCCCCAGGCATGTCCTGAACAGTCTCTAACAGATCCAAAATGCAGAATTGTTTTCCTCACTTACTGTATGAAGCTCCCCATGACCAAGTTCCCGCATATATCAAAGATGTCATAGGCACATTCCATACAGAACCTCTTTTGCCCTCAGACTGCAGGTCTACTTGTAGTTCCCAGAGTCTCCAAGAGTTGGCTATTGTGCTTTCTCAAATCATTATTCAAATGCATAAATAATTTAGCACCAGAGCCACTTAGTTAATTTGTCCAGAGACAAAACAGCAACAGAGTCACCAGGGGTTCCATCAACCACAATTGTGAGCTTCTATGCTGCAGAACTCCCTCTAGCCAGTCTGCTTTTCCCAAAAAGTGCAAAGTTGTGGAATCCATTATCAACAGAACTGAAGACCACGTCTGAGTTTAAAAGCTTTGCCTCTAGGCTGAAGTCTCGGCTGGAATCAAACCAGAAGTGTACTCATTTGTAAATAGCACTGTGTGCGTGTCACTGAGCAAAAGAATGATTTTATATTGTGTTGTGGATTAGTTTTATATAGGTGTGTAATGTATTATTGTATTTATGTAATGTTGAAAGGCCCATTCAGGGACAGGATTTGAAAATTACTTAAAGTTTCCTTGGTATCAGCTACAATCTCTTTTTATACCTTTGCACAAATGCAATGCCCCAGTCAAATAAATACATTAAAAACAAATAAATAAATAAAAAGGCCCCTCTCTTATGGAACAAGCTCCCAGTTAGGGTTGAGGAGGACACCCTCTCCATCTTCCAGATCAGGCTTAAAACCTTTTTTTGGATAAAGCTTATAGTTAGGGGTGGTCAGCCATTTCTTAGTTGTGCTGCAAGTCTGCTCAGGGTTGTTCCATGATGCACTGGACTTTTCCTCTTCATCTCTCTGCTTCTTATTTTTCCATGCATACCGATGGGATTCATTAACATACGTATTTCTCTTCAGCTCTCTCAGCAGATCTCCCTGGATAAATGTTGAGGTGTCTGTTTGTCTCTCTTTTCTGTCCTCTCCACCCCAACCGGTTGAAGCAGATGGCCGTACCTCCTGAATGGTTCTGCTGGAGGTTTTTCCTTCCTGTTAAAAAGGAGTTTTTTCTTTCCACTGTTGCCTTTAGCATGCTCAGGAGGGGGGATTAGAGAGAAGATAAAGTTCAATGCAATCTGTTGGTATCTTTAGCTAAGCTAGAATTTGTTATGAACTGGCTTGTATGAATACTGATTGGATGACTACAGATTGGCTGAAACTCAAACTGATGGTCTGTGAAGCATCCCGAGATGACTTTGACTGGTCATGAATTGCTGATATACAAATAAAGCTGAATTGAAAAATGCGTGCCAAGCTTTACTAATCACAATGTAATATTTTTATACCTCACTGAAATCCATGATGAGCTGAATAATTTGCGTACCTTTCCTGAGGTATAATGGGTAAGGCAGTCCATTGGAGCATCTGTCTCACGGTAGGTCTGAACTCTGTGCTGCCTGTTGGGGTATAAGGAGATTGGATATGCTCTGCTAAAGCTATTAGTACTGCAGCTGGGGATTATTGTCTGCTAAGGAAAGGGGAAACGGCTGTGAAAAGTGAAAAATTGTTGCGTAAGGGAATTTGTGTGTAGCCAAGATTTGCATGTTAGTACGTATAGTGGAGAAAAGGATATCATATTTATCCACACCCCACCCCTCCCCCCACCAAAAAAAGAAGTGAAAAAACTGACTGGCTTTAATGCCAAGTGTTGTGTGAGCTGTTCTTTATTACATCATTTGGCTGTTATAATACTGTAAGGTTTTCTGTTAATTAGTCTATTAAGCTGGCTAGCACCGCTTGGATATATTTTTAGCTGAGGATGAGTTACATGTTATCTTTTCTTTGAGAGGGAGAGAAAGAGAGGGCCAGGTATTAGATCTAATACAAAGGAGGAGGGTTCACTTGGCATCTTTTATGTTTGAAAAGAGAGGTTTATTTAAGTACCAACAAGGAAACTGTATTAAAATATTTCTGCTGTCATAGCACAAAGGGTATTCTACTTTGTTTTTCCTTCACATTTTAATTCGGTAAAACTATGGTCAGTATTAAAAATAAATATATATATAGTCAGATTATCGCCTTTTTTTCTTTAAAAATTGTTTGATTGATTGGTTCTATTGAGCCCAACATCATAAGCCCCACCTCCTTTTTTTTTTTTTTTACCATAGCCTACCTTTCTTTTTCTGAAACATACATTTGAGATTAAAGAATGAGCCTTGACCTTTCAAAAAGGGCAAAAATAAATCCTAAGAGATTTTAAGTTTCCTCAACAGGGTATAAGTTTTATTGCAATAACACACTCAATTACTGCTATTAATTAATTTAGTTTTGACAGCCCTGATGCAATGTTTTTTTGATAAATTCAGTATTCAGTCTACTTTCATAATTATCTGGTGACTCATTGAAATGATCTCGCTACCCTGATTGAGAATCAATGATGTAGGAACATGGGCCCCACAGGCCCTTAAACAGAGCTGCATTTATTAATTCTATATAACTCATTTTAAATATGGTCATTTTTTCAAATGAACTAATTTATCTTAATTAGCAAAAGGACAGTAACAAATGTCTCTGTCTTATAATCAACACCACATTAATTCAAGGTAACCTAGGTACAGTAAAATAGTGCAGCTTCAAAACCTTCTGCAGCCGCAGCAAGAAAAGAACAAACTTATCCAGGTCCATGTCATGTTTGTAAAACAATTGCATTAGTTGTATGCTGTATGTTGTATTTATGCCTGTTACTTAGAGCAGAAATCATTAAATTATCTATTACTTTTCCTGGAGCACACACCGACGAGTCATGGAAAATGAAGTGTTTTAGCTTCACCGTTAATAGGAATGCAGTTATATGCCATGAAAAGGATCAGCATTCACTCCTCATTCACCAGTTAGAAGCAGCTTCATTAGGCTGAAAATTTCCAAAAAATATGAAGCACACTGTCTGCATTGTGCAATCATGTTGGTGTTTGTTTGACCATGAGTGCAGCTGAGCTCACATAACATTAACGTCGTCAGTCATGATGCTTTATGAAGATGTTTGCATACTTGCATGCTTTGTTGGGACTGTGCCAAGACAAATGTGCCATTTGTTGTGCACATGCAGCAAACCTCCGTCCCTACATGCCTATCTACTGCAAAAAAATACTGAACACACTTTAATCTGAAGATGACTGCATGTATTCCTGCCTGTGGAGCCTTTGACTTGAAAAAGCCTAATATTTTCAATAAACGTCTCAGCTGGCCTTCCTCTTCAGGGGGTGTGGACAATAAATTTAAGGATGCTTCCTTCAATATGTTCCTTTTAAAATTGAAATCAACATTATTTGAGTAAGTTAGCTCTCCTCCTCTGGCTCTTTTTGGACATTTTTGTATGGTCTGGGAGACACACAGAGTCAATGACCCAAAATATTGGCCTCTGCAGGTAATTTTACTCCAGTATGCCATATTTTATAACAACCGTGTTGTAACTTTACTGCAGCTAAAGACCAATGCTGCTGAATCACTGCTGACCATTTTTGTAACCTCAGTCCTCTCGCAAACAAATTCACTTGCTGGCTGCATTACATAATTATAAGCAGCTACACAAATTTGGGAAAAAAAAGCACAGATATTGAACACAGACACAATTGTGTGTTTGTTGCAGCATTATTGAAGACTATGAAAGATTCCAGATTTTTCAATATTTCATGATAACTTTGAAAAGACATACGAGGAGAAGGAGACGATATAGTGGGGCAGAGTCTGCATTGCTTGAGAATATTCAAAAATGAGAGCAGGACAGTGTCAGTACACCAGCACCATGTTTTTACTACAAAGTAGAATGTTGTCTCTTAGGAGTCTGAGCTTAAAGTAACTTTAACTGTCAGCACTGAAACAAACAGAAGTGTAGGCCTATATCTATGGGAAGAGTGTGTGCCTTTAGGGAAAGGTATTGTGCCTTTATGTGGCTTTTTCGGTGAATCACATCTTCATGAAAATGAACAGTGTGTGTTGAAGGCTCACATTAATCAGTGTTGATATTTCTTCATGAAGTCTAATCAAACAGAAATCTTTAATACAGTAAAGCCTCAGGCCTGCTGCAGGTGATATTTTTATGTTTATGTAGCTGCAGTGAAGGTAACAGTCTCTGTGAAATATATGAAGCAATACAAGCAAATGTTGCATATTTTCTGATAGTTTTGGTCATACTTTTTAAATGAAATATTAATCATTGCATTACAATGTTTTTATGCCTTTTCATATATGTATGTATATAAAGAAGTTGGTTATATTGGTTATCTCTCAGGCCACAGCTTTTCAGGTCTGTCTTAAGTATTTTTGATTAAAAGACAGTTTTGTTTTTCATTTTTCCATCCTTCTCTGCTGTGGTTCTCTGCCTTAGCATCTGTTCTCATGTTCAACAGAATCTTCAGAGTTCATTATCTCCTCAAATCTCCCTCCAAATGTTTCACATGTTTACACACATTTCTGCAAGTTGCAATGAGTCAAGAGATTGCACTTATGAATATTTGCCGTCAGCAAGTTGCAGAGGACAGTCTGTGGAGACTTGTTCACTCCCACTATGTTTACTGTGTGTGCACACATGCTTCTCAGGGCTGCAGACTGCATGTACATGTGCTTTGTTTTTTATGCATTCTTTTTCTCTAAGCAGCCTCCGGTATCTAGATGAGAACCCCAGAGAAACCCCCATCTTATCCAAGATGTCAAGACTTCCTCCACACCTTTCAGTACTGTATGTACTGTACACCATATCCACATTGATTTAGCTTCATCATGTCATTATGGATTTGAGCTTGAGTTGAGTCAGTATGCTATTTAGCTAAAAATTTATTTACACATTGCATTCAGAGGGTTGATATGATATTACACCATTCTGGTTGAGAGACATTAACAAGAAATTTTCAATTTAACATTACAGTACAAACAATGGAGTGACATTCATCTCTGGTTAGCAGTTTGGACAGCTGTACTGAACTTGTTGTCAAGCTGACAGCCAGGGACAGCTCAGACTTGATAATCGGAGCTGACTAAATGGTTTTTAACTGGAACAATTAGGGTTGTGTGTCTGCTGAAGGCTCATTTGTCTGACTGCAGAGTTTACGTACCACCATGCTTTTTGCTTTGCAGTTAGGAGCATTTTTTTCTCCCTTCAGTCATGTATGTTTGTTTTATTAATGTTGGAAAAAGCTCTTTTTTGACCCCATATAACCAGAATAAAGTGTCCTTTTCACCTTTTAGCTACAATTTTAGAACAATTACTCACGATACATATTGCTATATACAAATGAATTATTATACCCTGCAATATGTTTCTCTGTGTGGTGCCGCACAACAGGAGTCTTGTGAAACTGATTTCTGTTATTGTGAAAATAATAAGTCAGAACCATGTAAAATGGCCAAAGAATATTGTATATCACAGATACCTTTTTAAGGTTTTCCACTTTAACTGTACTGTATCTTTAAGTACTAACACTTTAGGTATACTAATACATTACCAAGATTCAAAGATACCTTAAGGCAGTGGTTCCCAAACATTTTGTTGTGGGCCCCCCTTTGGTTTACAATGACAATTTCATCACGCACTGTGTCCACTGGGCACTGGGGGAGACGCGCTTAACACATGCAGCCCTCCTGTTTCCCAGCCACGGCCCGCGCCGTCTGTGCAGATCCCCACCCAGTTCTCCCATTTCAAATCGGCGTCTTTAGAGTCAATGATTCTAAATTGTTGTTCTGCCAGGAATTTGTTTGCAGAAAAGTAATTCTTCCTCATCTCATCTCCATCTATGAATCTGACATAAGTTATGAGTAAGCAGTAGCAGTCCTTGTTAATGTCAGTGGCTTCATTTCATTCATCCTTCCGCGCCCCCCCTGCAATGGCACTGCGCCCCCTAGACCACTGCCTTAAGGTATACCTTAAAGGAGCTATACCTGACTAGCTTAGTTAGTGACAGCGGCTAGTTTTTTAGCTTTGGCGGGACTCTATTTTTCTGCTGGGTTAACTTTCGGAACATCCATATTCTGATCAGCCAGTAATAATGTTCCCCTAAGGATCTGGAACTAAGTTACGAAAGTTAAACCCATTAGCCGAGAAAGAGCGTCAAGCCAAAGCTAAAAAAAAACTAGCCACTATCGCTAACTAAGCTAGCCGGACATGATTTCAGGTATAGTCCCTTTAAGGTATCCTTGAATCTCGAATCTTGTCAAATCTTGAGTCTTTATAGTTTCCAGTAAGGTCCCGGGTATGAATCTTCCCTCTTACTGGCAGCTCTGTACTTACTGTTCAAGAAACAGGGTGTGAAATGTGTGAGATGGATAGGCTACTAAGGGAAACATTTTAAAAATGAAAAGATATCCTATTTTGGATGTTATACTGTAAGTGGTTTTGAGATGATCAACTGATATTTGCCATCCTGGGCTTCAAATCTGGATGTTTGTTGGGGATGGGGGTCTATAGACGTAATTACTCATTTTAATTCAAAATGAGCCCACATAGCTCAGCCACACATTTTGCTGAGGAATATTCTTGACTGACACCGAGGGGCTGATGTTCCAAAGAATCTGATCTCTGAATACTTTTCTCATTTTTCATTGAAGTTGCTTCCTCTTCACTTAGTAACATCCTCTGTCATTGCAGAAGTTGAACCTGACCTCTCCCTGGTATTATGTGATGGAAGTTACTGAGCCTCAAACATCAGTAATGTCCGAGTTCCTCTTCTGGCATTAATTAAACACCAAAGAAGTTGTTTCTGTCCATTAAAGTTGTATTTGGACTTAGTTTTTAATAAGGTTAGTGATCTAATGCCTTCCAATGACTTTGATCAATCTTTATCTCTAGTGGTACCCGAGAATCCATATCCAAACAAGTTGGGTCACCTCTCGGCTGCTTGACAGCAAATCACTTTGGATTGGGCTCAGAAACTGGAAAAAGTAATGATGAGTCCTTCATCACTCAGCCAGCTGGATAGGCTACAGCTTTTTCCTGATCACCAACTCTGATTATATGTTAAGATTGTTGAGCAGAGGCAGAGGTTTTCTGTTCTAAAGCAGAAATCCGACTTCACTGATAGCTAATTTATGTAATATGTCATTTGGTATATAAATCATACAATATAGGTATGCTAACAGGTTAAAATATGATAAGTTCAGGGATCTCATAACTTTGCCAGTCTTTTTTTTCATTTTGTAGCCTTATAGGCAACAGAGTGCTGTAATATAATAATCTTTGCATTTTAGCAGATTTAGGAGGATTATATATTTATTCACTCTTGTTATTCTGACAACAAGAGAACAGGTGATGTAATTTTGTTCAAAGACTTGATGCTTACAATTTTGGCATGACTAATATGGCTAAGGGCTGCATTTTTATTATTAAGACGATAAAGGAGGAAGTTGAATGTCTGCCTGGGAGGAATTATTAAAAAAGAATTTAGCATGTGATGCTTGCCCATTCTGTTTGTTCTGACTCTTTCTTTGTGGGAGCAGACTGATTACAACAGATGCAGACATCCCTGATCTCTCTCTGAGATAAAGATAAGGGAGGATATGTTTCAGAACAAATATGTAAATGTTATTTTCGCTTTCATAAGAACAGGAGCTCAAGTCTTTAATATTGCAGCTCTGTTATTTACAAATTACAAACATGATTTTTTGAAATGCTGTTCTGTTTAGATGTAAAGTATAAACTCTCTATGATCCGGTTCTGTTTGATCAACAGATTGGACTTTTTGTAAAATGTTAGCGCAACCAACTGAAGACAATAATCAAATTGTTGCCTACCTTAGAGATTTTTCCAGTTGTCTGTATATTTTTTTAACTTGTTAAGATAAAACTAATGACATCTGTGAAAAACAATATTGCTTCTGTTTTTACCAGGCCATACCTGTACACATAGGATGGTGAAGTTCTGCAAACACTATCCTTTACGCAAGTTCAGTATTTCAAATAGCTGATTTCCATATGAAACTCTGCATCCCCTGACAACCGTGAAAGTATCAGAATGAAAATGTTAACAAAACAAGTCACATTTTCATCATCACAGACAAACCTTTGTGTGAGCTTCCTCCGTCATTGTAGACGTAGGTCCTCTTTTCTGTGGACAGGTTTATCTTGATGCACACTAACCAAAGTTAATATGTGTCGAAATCTAAATTAAGCTGCACTAACTTTTGGATGCTGAGCTACAAACAGCTTTTATGTTAGACCAAATAAACAGTTAGATCACACACAGATCACAGTAATACATTTGAAAATGTTTTTATATTTATGTACATATATAACAACAACAAAAAATAGTTCATATACTTAAGTATATTTAGCAAGTTTTGTGGAAGAAATAAACAATTAATATAAAACATCAAATATCAAATACATCAAATATTATACAGTATCACATATAAAAAATGTTAAAAAAATTCATATCAAACTTTCTAAATATGCTCAAGTATAGGAACTATTTTGGCCTCTGCACAATTGTTCCATGTTACAATGCAATTCTCTCATTCACATGTCAAAAGCCAGCAGGCCAGAGCTAGTTGATTTACGCGTTGCTATGGTGACATTAGTAAAGGAGTGATATAACTGTGATTTAACTTGATAAACTCTGTTTGTGTATACAGAATGAAAGTAATGCCTGCAAATGACTTATTTCTCATGGAGTCACATCCTACTCAGGAATTCTGCATGTAAGAAGATATGAACATGGACAACTTGGGAGGCTCCAAGTCCTACACTTCTGTAAATCAGCACCCAGTGAGGCATTCAGGGTTACAACCAAAAATACAGTGTGAACAAGAGCATTGTGCCTGCCTCCATGACTGCATGTGCAGGTGTGCAATGAAAAATACAAACCCAGGTGAACAAATGTCCAAGGGTGATAATAAATACAGCAGCAGTTCCACCACCATCATTATATATAAACCGAATTGATGGTCATTGCACTTAAGGGGAGCTGCAATGTCATTAATGAATAGTTTCAATGATCAGCGTGCTCTTTGTGTGTATGTGTCTGTGTGTGTGTGCCTGTAGTTAGTGTTAATGTCTCTAATGAGTAGGTGTGGCACATGGAGCCTGTGGACACCTGCTACTGCTATTAGTACCAGAGAGCAGACTAATCACACTTACTTTCAAATCTAAGGAGGTTATTCAGTGTCCCTCAATCTGAAGGACCCTTCATGCAGACCACATGAGTGTTCAGTCACAATGAAGTTGATGTATGCATCTTCCAGCAGCAAAATGGAAAATCTCACTTTAAAGAGCTAATCAGTTTTTTTTTCTCTTCAGAGTACTGAATATTAAAAATATATATGTATTGGAGCAAGTTTGAATTGGCAGCCTGCTGGTATGAGCTCACTGTGAAACCCAGTATGTCATGATTAAAATGCAGCTGGGACATTTTTCTGCTAATGTTATTAACAAATGCATCAATACAAAATGGAGAAGTAGAGCAAAAAACTAAAGAAACAAAACAACTACCCATAAATGCAATCATATTTCAGTCAGCACTCCCAACAAATGTCAAAGTAGCAGTGTTTGAATACACGTGTTTATATGATATTTTACAAAAAACTGTGAATCCTGAAACAATGTATCATCATCTTACAATTATTACACAAAAAAGGTGAAACCCTCTTTTTTAAGACGTAATTCCACACATATGAGCCATGACAAGCTTCAACTTGATGCCACCTGTTGCCTCCCACACTGTTCACACCCCCCTTTGCCTCTTTTTTCCTTTGCCAGCCATACGTATTGAATCATCATTACAAACATTTTAATATTCAATTCTGAGTGAATCCCAGTCATACCAGTTCCCATGGATACTGGAAAGAAAGGTATTGCAGGGATTGAATTCTGGTCTGCCTGATCAGTTTCATTCTTGTTCCAGTGCATGGAAGTACCAGTAACCTTAATCTAAACATGCAATGTACAGTAGGTCTTACTGTCAATGGAAATTCCAGTGCGGTCAGACTGGACGCGGAGCGGGTCACTGCAGGGCCGAGCGAATGCTGATAGCTGCCAGATAAAACAAGCTAGATGTGTAAAAACCGAGTGGTTACGGCTGCTCAACAGGAGTCAGCAGCGAGTTGCCGATTTGCAAGGCCTGAAGGACGGCCACGGCCTTCCACCCACTCTGTCGCCATGGGAGACACTACGGAGCTGATCTCATCTCCTTTTCTCCCTCACTCCCATTCCCTCCCCTTTATCTCTCCTCACCTTCCTCCTATCTCTTTCTGCTCTTTTTTCTGACTGCCAGCATTCTCTTCCATAACAACCCATTGATCTACCACAATGATTATTCATCAACCCACTAAGTTAAGGGTTAAAACCGACCTCCAGGAACATAAGCCATCACGAAAACGGAGCTAATGACCCCACAGGGGTTGACTTCAGGATATGTATGTGAGTGTATGACCCATTCATTTCACAGGTCAATTCCTGGTCGCTAATATGACTTTTATGTGTGTTATCAAAGGGCTGCAGGCTTCAGTTCGCTGGCAGCGGCGATGGAAAAGAGGAAAGAAACCATAAGCAGGAACCATAGCCTGCTTCCTGTAACCATCACAGCAACACACAAGCACAGAGATGCAACTGCATGCATAGAAGCCAGTGTGTGCGTCTGTTTCCTCTCTCTATACACTACCCCCCGCCTTTATCTCTAAGGGCAGAAGCGACAGTTAGAGATCACATTTTCAGTCTTTCCTCATTTCTGCTTGGCTCCGGCTCAACATTTTACATCTAAAAAAGCAGACTGGGGGCACTTTCACAGACATTTTTTTTTTCAGGAGGTTTTTCAATATTTAAAGAGAATACACCTAGTGATAGCCTGAACTACAGTATTGTAGCGAGGAAGGGGGGCTGGGGGGGGGCTGTTGCCATGGCAACCAAAGCCGCGGCAGTCATCATCATGAGGCTGCTTCTGCATGTGTGTGTGTGTCTGTGTGGACAAGCCATGTGTGAGTTCGCCGTCCTCTCTCCAGACAGGAGGCGAGGACATCCCCCTCTAACACAGAAGCCAGCGGAGAGAGGAGGATAGGCGGAGAGAGCGAAACCCCATAATGCACTGCACGCTGCAGGGCTGAAGTCGTGCAGATTCATCAGTTCCTGTTCGAGGGCTTGTGCGTGTGTGCTCACACACACGCGCCCATACAGCCAGATCGAGTGCAAGAGAAATAAGACAGAGAAGCAGGCAGGTAAGACGGCTTTGCTCTGACTGTGCAGACGGCTGCTGGTTTTAGAAAAGAATCTGTTTCTGTGTCCTTTCCTGCCCGGTGAGAGGAGGAGAGCGGAGAGCTGCTCTGTACAGATGCCAGAGTCTTATTAATATTTGAAATATTGTGCCTCAAACAACTTCTTTGCCTGTTGCTAGTGGTTGCTTTCCTTCTGTCATGTTGAAAAGCAAATATCTTCTTCAGGGAAAAGCATCAGAAAAGTTGTCATGCAGATGAGTTTTTGCCCGTTTCTGTGTTTGTTTCTGCCTTTAACACTGTACTGCAGATACTGTTTAACTGTAGCTGAATTTGAATGTGCTTGGGAAGGTTTTGCATGTGCTCAGATGATGAGAGAGCGTAGCCGCACTTTAAGTTTCAGGGAATCATGAATTGTGTGATAGAATTGAACAGTTCTTTTCCTTCGGGAGGTTTTAGGGAAACAGTTTATTTTAAGGAAATGTAAAAAAAAAATTGCTTGCTTGTACAGAAGCAGTCATCTTTCTGGTTTCAGATGTTTGGTGTCAAACGATTTCTTGAGAATGTTCATAGGGAGCAAGTTTGGCTTTTCTGACAAATATGAGCAGCGAGGCTTGTACAAATTAAGTTACAAAAGCAATAGCTGCATCCACCACAACCGCATATGCAAAAAAAAAAAAAAAAAAAGGCTTATTTTTTTTCAAGGTATCTTTATGACACCCGAGTGAGCTGGCAGGTAAAAGGGCGGTTCTCTGTTACGGGTCATTTTGTGGTTTTACAGCCATGAGGCTCGTGACCATATCAGTTGCAACAGAGACGCATGCAGGCTGGAGAAGCGTGATTGCAGCAGCTCGGGGCAAGGACTCTTAAACATTATTAGTCCAATGCTCAAATGAAACATTTCAGACCTCCCATCTGGGCCATGTCATAAAGTCTTGTTTGAATATTGAAATGAGAGGATTCAACACAGGACCGATATAAAGGCTTGCACCGTGAGGAATAAAGATGATAGTTCAAATAATAAACCATTATTCCAAATATATATATTAATTAAAAGCATGTGGAAAACTAAGTGAACAAAATAGTCAAAAACTGTTAACTCAAATTTAAGCTCAAGGCAGCTTTACATTACTTTCATCACAAAAAGTCTCAAAGGAGCTTTGAGACAGTTTTACTTTTGTGTCTTGCACCGTTTGACAGTGTTTTTCATGTGGATGTAGGCAGTTGTTTCTACTGAACATTTTCATACCATTCAAAGAGCTTTGTGACCTGGGAAATGAATAGAAAAAACATAATGCAGATCAGATAAAAAAAACAGAAAAAAAAACGTTTGAATATTCATTTGATTTATTTATCGCTGAAAAAAGCCACTCGTGTCTGCTGTTACTCTGCAGAAATCCACCTGTCAAAAATCGAAATGCCAAAGCTCCTCTTTTTCATCATGGCTTCTTTCGTGAGGAGCTTTCCTCCACTACATCTTTCATTTCCTAATAGAACTATCCACCAGGCACCTATGTGACAGTTATACTGATACCTCTTACTGTATTTTGTAATAATTCAGTGGGTACACAAACCAGGCAGCTACAAATATATGACTGAAAGGTTTGATAGGTTTTCGAGTGGTGCTGTAAGTGAAAAAAAAAAAGAAATTTAATTAAATCAAATCCAGCAATCTTTTGGCTTAAAGTAGTTACTTATATTTCGGGGGTTAGGTATAGATTTGAGTAAGTTTTTAACCCCTAGAGGCCTGTGCCTGTCATCTGCTTGAAAATTGCATACGAGTAAATGAGGACATCTCTACAACTATCAGGGCTGTATGAAAACGTTTGGAGTTACAGTTATAGACGGAGTTTGTTAAAATGTGTGAATATTAGTTTATGCGTTCTGGTGAAGAATAAATGATGGTGACGCGTAGCACAGATGTGAAAAGTTCCAAACTCTACGAAAAAGAAAAACTTTTTCAAGAAATATACAAATAGCCCTTTTGACTGATGCAGCTGTAGCTTTAAACCTTGTTCAAATCACAGCAGAATATGTGAACAGAATCTCTGCAAAGGTCAACTCTGATAAAGTGCAGGGGAACAAAATTAGAGATGTTTTGAATAGTTCAGGCGAGGTCTCCAAAATGGCAGTTTTGGAATCTTTTCCTCAAGATGGGGAAGCTTGGGTTTTAGAAGATTAAACAAAAACGTTCATATGATTTACTGATCTTCTGTTATAGAGCTAACAGATTCCCTCATTTTCCGCTGGGGTCAGAAATGAGCATCATAGAAGTTTGATCCAGCACACAAAGCTGTTTGGATTTAGTTTATAGACACAGAGGCTCTGCAAGTTCATGCGTTTATGATTAGAAACTCTACAACAGTTGAAAACCTGCTAGAGTCCCACCAGGTTGCCCTGTAGGAATTTTCCATCTCGTAAGATCTGTGAGGCTCTTTTTTTGGTCTTGGTCCAGTTTTGGATTTGCTGTTCAGAATGAATCTGAGGTGATATATAGATCCATATTTTTTCATCCAACTTTAGCCGGTCTGGTATTTGTTCTTTTTCCCAAGATTTTTCCTCATTCTTGTCCTAATGGTCCGGAACACAAATGACACATGTTCAAGTTTTCATGAATTTTTGATGTGGTCAGAATAAGGGACGCTGACTTGTGTTACAGTGCATCGCCTCAAAGGTGTCTGTACACAGACATCAGCAGGGCAGTGAGCAGAAACCTTAGTGTGCATTAAAATACTGCAATAACAGCAATTATCTGACAGTCCTAAAGCTTTTTCAACTGTTACTTGTTTCTTCATTGTTGTGTTCCTCCTACTAAAACTGACCATTTATTACCCAGAAGTATGAAGGTTTCATGATTTATCTATTAAACCGCAACTAGTGAGGAAGTTATTATTAAATACTATTTCTATCTTTATCGTGACATGTGTTTTATAGAGCCATCACTTTTTAAAGGAAACATTAACGAGCACAGTAAGTTGTGAAAGGGTTTTCATTGAGAATGCTCTTCTCTCAACAACACCGATTACACTGATGCATACATAAGAGCTCGGCTAAAGCAGTGTTGCCAACATAGCAACTTTGCCAACAAGTATAGTGATGTTTCCTGGTGTTACGACTGACTTTTAGAGACTGAAGAAAGTACATGATGTTTACTCTGCTCAATGAGCAAGTGTTGCTCCGTAGCATGAGATGTTGACCTCTGATCCATGGCCATGCTGCTGCTGGCTGATCCCGGCCTGGCTTACCGTCAGATGGTAATGCCTTTTAATGAAGAATATGAATGGAAACATTTAAAAAGTTTAAAGAACTCTACAGAGCTGTAAAATGGTACTTTAACTTAAGGGTTGTTAATATTTGGCCACAAATATTTTCTGTTGTTTTGAACTGGAATGCAGTTAAATGTATTCTTTTCAGACATGATTGATCTTACAATATTAATGTCATTGTTTATTATTTGATTCAGTTATCCACTAAAATTAAAAATAAATGTCACTTATGCAATTAAAATGCTATGAATCAAGATTAATTCATAGACTCCAATTTACTACATACTGAATTTGTTTCTTTTAAATCAAATCCCACCCCTAGTTTACATCTGTTACATCTGTTTTGTATGTGGGGATCATAACTTGTTTTTTTCCGTATTCAATTAATTAGTAATTTGTTTTTAAAATCTTGGCCAGTTTGAATGTGTGATGTTGTGAATTTTCAATTCTGCTGCCGTTATCTTGGCTGGGAATTTCGTAGAATAGAGATTTTTTAATCTCAGTGGGGTTCCTGGTTGAATAAAGGTTAGATAAAAAACGGATGGAGGTATAGTCAGCGAGCCGTTAGCGACTATCAATAAACACTTACATAAACTACCAGTCAAATGTTTGGATCCACTTTCCCATTAGATTTAATGGGTACTGTATACTTCGTAGATCTTTGATGACTTTCACTGCTCCCTGCGTTCATTCAGAAAGACCAAACAAAGGAAGATCAGTGCTAAATCAGTATGTGTTACCAAAACATGAGATCAGGTAGCATCATAAAATCAACTGAATGGCATTGTTTGCAATGCCAGTTATACACTGGAAATGTGATGGGTGACTTTCTGAACTGCTGTGTCTGAAGCTGCATACTTATTATAACATTTCTGCTGCTGCTGCAACTGCCAGCAGAACATTTTTTTAAAAATGTTTTAACCAAATTATACCTGCAGTAATGGCTACAAATAAACAGATCAGGTGTAATTCATGATGAAAATTTACTTAGTAAATATAAGTCTTGTTTAGCTGTAACTTCAGAAGCATCAGTGGCTAGTCAGTAATATTAGTTGCTAAAATTAACTCAGAATTTTTCATTTTAGTCATCAATTAAAACATGACAGGTGAGTTGGTACCAGATGTCCTGTGGGTGGGACTTGACAAATAAATATGTATTTTATTCTGCCATATTCTGCCGTTTAGTCTGCCATCCGATTGGCAAGACATCCTATACACCATTGGAAGCTAAGGTTCTTGAGATTTAATTAGTTTTACTATTCTAGGATGCAAACATGGCTGATTCAGTAAACATCTGAGTCTGACCAGTCGACAATGCAATTTATCTTAGAAGCCACATCCAGTAGCAAATGATACTTTAAAAAAATGGTCCATCTGCATCTGCATGGGTCCAGTAAAAGTTTTTTATCCATAAATTCCTGTTTTAGGTGAAAACTGGTCAATGTCAGTGATTCTGAAACTGCTGATGTCACTATGATGACCAGCAAATGTTTCTACTGTGTATTATGCTGGGAACCACAACCCTTGTCCTTACTTCATCTGGTTAAATAAGACACAGCATTGAAACTCTAGAATTTGTCTTATGCAGCTGGCATGGACACTCTAATCTGTTTACATAGGAGTTGAAATGAAACCCATCACGTCCCCCACACGCCACGCCCTCAGCAGGAGGCTGACCTGAAAGCAGTATGCTACAATGCAGCACCCATTACTTAACACAGTCACGCCAATTTACCTCTGTTACTTCTTCTGCACCTAGCCTAAAGCTTCATCTTTGGTACAACAACTTTGACGCCTTTTCTCATCTCCCTGTGTACAAAAAAGCAGCAATGTGCTAGCAAGACAAATCTTTAACTGGCAGCATCAAAAGGGCTATAGGCAGTAAATGTTGGGATGAGGACGTGTCGGACACAGTAATTAATGACTAAAGCTACACCACTGGAATATTAATAGAGGAGCTAATGTGAGGGTAGTATTTCATAATCAAATGATTTTTGCAGACTTTTTTAACTACTGTTGCAGTCCCAGTCCCTTCACCTCCTAGAGTTCACACACATTCAGTGTGCAAAGATATGAAAATGAGAAAGTAAATGACCAGCTGAAACAGCCAAAGCTGCAGCAAATATCTGAGAAAACATAGAATTTAGTAACTAAAAAAGACACTAGTGTGCTTTGCATATGACATTGATCAAATTAGACAATGCCTAAAACTAGATGAAGAGCTGTTGGTTTTTCAGTCATTAGAAATGACATTTCAAACACTTATTAAGGGTACATTTCTTTGGCTTTTCTTAGCCCTCTGAATCAAAACCAACTAAAGTGGTCTTCCAGCTTTTCTAAAGTAACATTTTGAAAGCATTATAGTCTTTACTATATGATGTTACCTACTTTATCCCTAAATCTCCCAAACGCAAGCAATATACAGTATATAGATATTTATTCAAGAGCACAATATAGATTGATAACAAAGTTTGCTTTTACAAGCTGTAAAGTCCAGCTGGTTTTCTAGATGATCACGACACATTTGGAGACACTGCATCCTGTTCACCGCTCAGCATAACACTGCAAGGCGACTGCAGGGCCTTTTTTGGGCACAAGACAATCATTTGCCAAATCTGAAATCGAAATTCCCCAGAAGGGGCCTCTGCGGTGTGCCGTTTCGACTCTATGAGCGCACTGATAAATATTTATAAAAGCTGGAACTAAACATTAACACATAGAGCAGCTCAGAGATCCATCATAGGTGCTTTTGGGGGCAGGCTGCAGGCTGCTGTTCAATCAACACCTCTCTTTTACACTCACACACGCACACAAACACATGAACACACAAGCCAATACAGTGATAAATTCCAAACAACCTGATATTGCCGCCACAGCCGGTGATGTGGCTCTGAGTCACTTGATAACACCCACTTGTCATACACACCTCGGCAAGTACAACATTCACACATGCTTACACACACACACATGCACCTGACGTAGTGTTTGATGGAGTTAGACGCCATGGCAACAGAGCTGTGACTCTTGCTGTCCTGTGAGTGGACTGAAGCTGTGGAGGAGGGAGGAGAATACCAGCCAGCACCCCTACTCAAGAGCAGCTATTATTATTCCCAATCTGTATTTCTCTCTGCTCTCAGCTTTTCCTTTATCCATCTTTTCGCCACAACTGCTGAACGTGTGCTATTTAAGTGTTTCACGAAGGCTGCAAATTGAAAAAAAAAGGAGAGAGAGAAGAAAATCGACCGGGGGGGATGTAAAAGAGGTAGAAGAGTGGTCAGCAAGCATGTATTTTTAAAGCCATTGATTGTGCAAAACCCTGACACGTCATCAGAGCGAGTCACATTGATGCTCATATACACAACCACAAAGCACTCTGGAGGGATCCTGTCTGTAGACATATATTTTTATCTCACCTTTGTTTCACTCATGAAGCATCTTTTTCAGTTTCGATCAGAAAAATGAAATGGCTTATCTCATTTCGCAGTCCCTCCTTTCAGTCTTTTTTAAATGTTTCTTTGCGGCTTCTCTTCGTCAGTCAGGTTTTAAAGGTGGTAGCATGGATGGGGAGAGCAGAGAAGTGGGCGTGCAGGTGGACAGGTTTCACAAACAGCATCTGTAGAAGATTTACTGCCTGCAGACAGATGGTGGGGAGACAGGCAACGGCGCAGGTGAATTGCTTTTTTTGCTTTTTTTTTTTGGTTCCTGGTAGCATTTTCACGGTCCTATTATCAGCATTTGTCAACATGCACGCTTGCACACGGGCGCACACACACTCTCACGCAGTGTGAAATTGTGGGAACGGAACTGTTGACAGTACAAGTTGCTCCGTTCCCCTACGTCGCCCGCCCTCCGTTCCTCTCCTCCTTCTTTTCCATACGGTCCAAGTGCGAGCTGTGAAAGGTGAACTCGCAGCCCGCTGTGGATAAATTATGTGTGACATGTTTAGCTGTGCTGCCTTATATGGAGCCCGGCGTGGCTGAATACAGTAATGCTCTGCCAGGAGGGAAGGAGTGAAGGAGGAAAAGGAGGAGGAGAAGGAGGAGGAGGAAGGAAAAGCGGCAGGGGAGGGTGAAAGCGAAGGAAAAAGAGGAAGGAGGAGGGGGCAGTGACAGAGGGAGTGAAAGAGAGGAGTGCCGAGAAGCAAGCATGAGGTTTTTGCTTTCCATTCTGCACTTAGCGGCAGTCAGATGAGTCCTTGCAGAGAGACAGTAAGTCGTTGCTGTTTACACTGTTTACGTGTGTGTGGGCTGTGTGTTACTTTATATTTGTTTCAACACAAAACTCACTCGCCAGCGCTTACAGTTTCTGCCTTTGTCTGCCATCTCACGTGTTTTATTCACCATCTGGATGTTGAGTGTTACATGTTGATGTGTGTTTGAATGAGGAATATGAGTGTGTGCTCATATGTGTGTACAAACGCAGACTGCCACCTCACTTTGCAGCTAATGGTTGGTAGTTTGACTTGGGACAGCTCTTATGTGGAAAAAGAGCTGAGCCGACAAAAGAACAGGTAGCATAAGTGTGTAATGTGCAGCAGAGTAGTTTGCACACACTGACACACGATCTGTGACAGGCAGTGTTAGCGTTGATTCAAAGAACACAGACACACATGCTGCCTCAATCTTACACATCATACACACTCCTCCTCTATAATACCAGGGCGACTGGTGTTTACTCTTCGGCTGGCCTCAGGAAATGATTCAAAATCCAACGTCACCCGGGGCCGCCTGTGGTAGGCTGACATGCAAACACAAACAGGGGAAAGAAACAAAAGCACTAAAGAAGAAAGAGAAAATTAGTTCAAGTTTCATGTTGAATAAATGCCAAGAAAAAGAAGGTGGCACAAGTTATGAGGAAAAGTTCTTAAGGAAAAATGAGCTTTGAGGAATAAAGATGCTGCCACATTTCCGTCACACTTTTATGGAATGAATCGGGGGGGTTAGGGACAGGCCTGGGAGGGAGCCCATGCTTGTGGTGGTAAATTGTAAAATAGTCACTGAATTAAAATCAGTTTATTGATGGAAAAAACTGTGTGCAGTTTTCAATGGAGTAAAAGAAAAGGGACTTTGACGGTTGTGGAACAGCTGGAGGTTTCGATCTTACATCCATCAGGCTGATGTGTTATTTCATTATCCCTGAAAACTAGAAAATGGAGATCCTTCCATAAGGGACCTGCTATTCAATGAATCAATGATGTTTAAGTGTCTAAAGCCAAGTAAGCAGGGATAATAAGGGAAAATAATTTAATCTAGTAAAGCATAAAACTAAATGATTTTTAGAAAGGAAACAAGCATACGCCTCCTCGATACAAAAGTAATCCCAGGTTTTGGTTCTTTATCCAGTTTGGATGAGATGGAGGGTTTAAAAAAGTGCATACGAATGAGTTTATTAACAAATAATGGAGAAATAAGTTTAATGCATTCTTAGTTTTGTGTTAATCATCACAAAGTGATGCTCCTCCTTTGACTAACTAAGAGCTGTTTGGGCCGCTGCCACGGCTCTGGGCCGCTAGGAACAGCAGAAGGTGAAACCAATTGTTGGACAGAAAAAGAGGAGAAACAAATATTTTAGACCTTTCAAGGATTTATTATAGAGACAAAAGTTTGGGAGGGCCAGAAGTTTTCGCTAATGCAATCGTGTCATTTCATAAATTAATAATTTTTTTTCATGGTTTCAGTAGGTCATCACATGGTGTGTTGTTATATACAAAACTGATGCTGTCATACAAACTGTGTTTATCTAGATTTTTCCTGTTGTTTTATGTACACACCCTTCTCAGCCTTTCATCTCGACACCTCCCCCCCTTCTCGTTCAGTTTTACACCCTCATGTCTTTAAGTCAGCTTTTTGCTTTGTTCTTTGTGTTTGGGCTTTATTAAGGCTCACTCTGTTTCTTTCTCTGTGTCTGGCTCCCAGTCGGCTGAAAAAAAAAACAACAACTTCACTGCAGATCAGAGCAGGCAGATCTACAAGGTCATTAGAGTATACAACAGAGAGAGCGCAGAGGCTGTGAATCTGGCATCACCCGAATGGTGTGTGTAAGAGAAGAGGCGGCCGAAATACGGAGAAGGATACAGGCTTACCTGCATTCCGTAGTGTTCATTTTAAATGTCCTCATTTCTTATGCTCCTCTTTCTAATTCCATCGCCCAACTAATCTGTCCTGTGGAAGTGATGTCATCTCCTCGCTGTCCTCTGCACTCGCGGGGCAGTCTGTTGAATGCTGATGAGCTCTGCGTTTGTGTGGAGGAATGAATATGTATGTGCAAACACATGAGCTTGCTTTCAGCCTCATTTGCATCACTCAATTTTCAAAGAAAAAGAAAATAGGCTTGACGCTTTGATAAAGGTGACAGCAAGAGGATGTGAAAGGAGATGGTGTTGATTCCCAAGCCTCAGAAATTTTGACACACAGCATGCACGTGGCAGTTTGCTCAGACATATGCGTTTGAGGGTCCTGCGAGGCCATTCGACGAGTGGCGAAATCACAGGGAGTCAGTCAATCGTGTATGATTGCCGTTTTCCCTGCAGTCTGCAAAGCTGTCACTGGACTAATGCACACAAGTGGAAGATGTAATCTATAGTAAATACAGTTGGCTCCATGGAGGAGCCCTCTGTGATTTCCACAGATTAAGGTGTCAAACTGAATCACTGGTCACAGACAGCTAAAGAGTACAGATTATCCCCTGTTTGACCAAATGCTATTCTGATGACAAGTAACAGATTCTGCACTGCATCTGTGTGTATGCGATTTGGAAAGCCGAGCGTGGGTATTTTCTTTCGGGAGAGCATCCATGCTTTTGGTATTTCCTGATTCGATAAAAAAACAAAACAAATCCAGACTGTGATTTTAAAAAAAAATAATAAATCAAAGAGAGATGCAATGCATTCTCTGATTTATTGAGCTTTGCGATCTTTACTAATGTGTTAATATGTTTTACAGCCATGGCCGATCCCCAGCCGTCTTGCTTTTACTTGTCAGTTCCCTGTCAAGTATTTTCCACAGCCCAAGTCTTTCAGTTTTTTTTCTTCCTGTCCTCATTGTACCTCCTCTCTGTGTCTGAAACATTCTTTTCAGCCTGTTCCCGTCTCATTATTTGCTGAATGTTTCCACTCCGGTATTCTTAGGCCCTGCCACTCGTCTGTCCACCTGTCTGTCAAAGACTTACACCTTTCTGTTTACATAATTTTCTGATTCATGCCTTCATGTCTGTCCAGGTAGCAAGAGAGACACAGTAAAAGAAGAAATGAATGACATCATGCTTCATAACTGATAATGATCCTTGTGCTTGAATCGCTTGCCAAAGGGATGAATCTACACTAGGGGGGCTTGCTTTTCAAAGTGGGCACCTTTTCACTGGCATGTCCTCCTCCCCTCCAGCTCTAACATTTCTATTAAGTGGACATCTATCACTCACTTTCTCCGTCTGTCTGTCTTTCGGACTCTGTGAATCTTCCTCTCTTGTGAGACATTTTCCTATCTTTTTCAATCTTCCCACCCACATGCTTCCTCACACACACTCTCCTCCTCCATTGCTATTCCTGAGAGGAGCAGACTAGTCTGGCAGGGGGTTGCTTTATGTCCATGAACTCAGTGACACCACTGCTGCCGCTGCATTACACCACGGTGGCATCACAACAGGTAGCCACTCTGCAGTGGAGGGTCGCAGAAAAGGTGCACCTGCGAAATGCAACCTACATATGCGTATATGTAGGAAACATGGTATGACCTCTAGCCATACCATAAACAAATAAAAATCGTTAAATATGTGTGATCGCAAATCTCTTCTCCACTATAAAAGCTTCACCCTGTGTGTACGCATTAGGCTCTTTAAACACTTGCACTGATATCACAGTGCAGACGACAGCTTGCACGCGTGCCAGTTGACTGCATTCGTTGCTTCTCCTTCCCTCTGTTTGCCTTACAGCAGAGGGAAGAAGTCGTAAAGTAGGAAGACTTTGTTTATGTGTGTGAGACAGAGAGAGCATAAAAAAAGCTGTGCATATGCATACATGCTTCATGAACTTGTGTTTCGCGTAGCTGAGGCAATCTGCTGCTTCATGTTTTATGGTCAATATTAAAGTGTTTGTAGGAAACGTAACATACCGTATATAACATTACCCCAGTGGTCTATTCAGTGGAAATGTTGTGATGAAGCTGCCATTGCCAAATGAGTATCATACTTTGATCAAATCTCAATATTGTATGTGTGCAGTAATAAATCTGTTAATCTGAGATTAGTAAGAGTCATGCATGAGTAGATATGCAAATACTAGATTTGATTGATATACTAAAGCGCAGCAATATGTGTAATATCTTTGACGTATGTATGAACTGACTGCCATTGAAGTTGGGAAGTTTTCAAGTATCCTACACAGACTTGCATCTGTAGAAAACACTTGGTTCAACATAATATAATTGTTTTACAGTGTCATCACACACAACTACTCTGCTTGTGACATTTATAAACAATTATAAAATCTGTTGACAGCAACATGTTGGGGGAAATGACCAGCTAAGGAGTGGTCAGTGGAGTGTGTGAGTAGGTGGAGCTAGGAGAGCCTTTTAGCCAGCTGCAGAGACACTTCTAGGCTACTTATTTCTCTCCAGCCATCTGTCCCTGAGATCTCTGTATTTTATTACCTAACTTCTTTAATAAGCACTAGTTAAACTAGCCGCATAGTCTTTAGACATGGTCTAGTATCGGTAATTAACCACCTCCACTGGATGGGATTAATTGTGGATGGCATAAACTGTGCCTCCACCTCTCTCTGAGGACAAGACGGTGTCTGTTATTCTGGAAACCCGTAGTTCCCAAACCTTTCTGAGATATAGATGATTCCACGACAAACACTATCCCATGGAACTTTGATGGCAGCAAAGAAAAATTAAGCTGCTTACAAAATGTCCAAGTAAAACTTCTGGAAGAGACTAAAGTCAGACAATGAAGGCGTCATAATTGGATATTAAAGCGACCACCAAAGGCTTACCCTTAGTCATTTCTGACTTCTGTGCTTAAATATCATAAATATATTTTAAAAGTTACATATTTAATACAAGAACTGAGAAACTTCTTCAGTGCATAACAGTGTATTGGGCAAAGTCTGACGGCATCTCATTGTGTAAAGCCCTTGGACAGGAATCATTGTTGCATGAACATGACCTTCAAAACCTTAGTTTGCACTGAACGGGAAACAGCCATTTCAACTATAATCAATGACATCCACATTTGTTTCGAAGTGCCTTGAAAAACTATCCAGGCCAGAAGAAACACCATCCAGGCTGTTCCGAGAGACAAATAAAAAGGCAAAAGCCAAGGTTTGTGATGGTTTAGGGTGTATCAATGGCATGCGTCGCTTACATTCATGGGAAGACATTTATGAACTGCAGAGACATATATTAAGGTAATATCTTTTCATAGGAGGTTGGCTATTTCAGCAAAACATTTTCATTACCTCCATCGGTTTTGTTCCCACCAGCGTATGTCTGTCTGTCCTTCTATCTGTCTGTCTGTCAGCAGCACAACTCAAAAAATCTAACTTTTTGATTAAAGGAATACTTCACCCTCAGAATGATGTGCCTTCATTTTCTACTCACCCTCATGCCGATTAACACGCTGGAGCACTTTTTTGACATTCTCCGCCTAGCTAGTAGAATGCGCGGAATATACTACCCCCAGTCCCCTGCGGCCACCGTAGTATCATGAACACACATCCAGGAAGTACAACATTGTACGTTTCAGCTCTAAAAATGTACTAAATTATATTTTTTCCACTAAATTATGGACGCTAGCCACTCAGAATACTTGGATTACATTGGATGAGCAGTATGGAGGAATATTGCTACGTTTTTTGCGGACTTTTATGGACCTTTTTGCTGGGACGCCATTCAACATCACTGTAATGGAATTAATGGAGAACGAAAATCTCCCCAAATCAATGGCTTCATGATAAATATCAAAAATATCAACATCCGAATACCCCCTAGAACCACCAGAGGGGTCATTCTAACACCATACCGAGGCAAGATTTTAAAAAAAGATACGGTAGCGTTTACAGAGGCCAATCTGAGGTGTAGTGGAGTTGGTCAGCTAAGAGACTGAAAGTGCTTTTCTTTGTACTTGTATCTGATGAATAAAGGTTAATAGATTAAAACAAATGAACAAATTGCAAAATTGTTTTTTTATTTCATTTTCCAAAAGAGAAAACTTGTATACCATCCTGTATAAGTGTAAGAGGAAGCTGGTTTTTAAATGGTAAAGTTTAAAGCTTATTGCTTAGTGATCATTAGTTAGTCATTTCATATTCTACTATAGCAATGACTTTTAAAAGATCTTGGATGACAGTGTGAAAAACTGCATTAATTGAGGAAAACCAGAATGAACGATTCAAGTATGTTGTAGGTCACAAACCAACCGTGAATGCAGCAAAGGGAAAATATAACTATAACCCCTCTGTGCGACAGAATTAGCTAGTCACACACTCACAGGTTGGGCAGAACAGTGTACTTTGGTTTGACTGACACAGAGTAGGTGTTGTAATTTCAAACAAGTGAACCAAAACCCAATCTTATGTTTTGTTTGTTTAGTTAATAGCGCTAAAGAATGATGGGCTATACTAATTATGTAATGAATTTTAATATGCATTCCTCAACACTAGTTATTTATAGTTATATAATTTGATGTCTTACGAAGGAAGTAATTAGTCAGTTTCATCTAGTCTTGTTTAAGGATTAATTTGGGAGTTTAAAAGCCTGGACTTTTTTTTGCAGAAATATGGCTCAAGTAAGAGTTTTTTACCTACAGGCTAGATAACAGGTTTTAATGCCAGAGATTTTTAATCTTCTATTTTCTTCTTACACCTCATTTCGTATAATCCACCGTGCAGGATTTGTATGTGAACCTACCGGGAAAAAAAATCCCATAACTACTTCAGATGAAAGTGTCTCCTGAATATAATGTATTGAGGACAACTCGGTAAATAAACCCAATTCTATTCCTTAAATTAGCCGTAACGGTTGTTTCTGTTGTCAGTAAAGCAGTTTTTGAGTCTGAGGAAGAGAATTTTGCTTAAGAGCCAAAAGGCTTCTGTCATAATTGTGTTTACTTTTACAATCAATGACTTCTTGTCATGCATCATCTGTGAATTCATAAACCT
Organism: Craterocephalus amniculus; assembly: GCA_036024015.1. Classification (NCBI taxonomy): domain Eukaryota; kingdom Metazoa; phylum Chordata; class Actinopteri; order Atheriniformes; family Atherinidae; genus Craterocephalus; species Craterocephalus amniculus. The sequence goes on from JAVQJG010024248.1 coordinate 28,505, forward strand.
TATCAAAGAAGACAGTCTCTGGACTGACGAATGAATTGAGGCCAGCCTACATGTTATAATCAGTCTAAAGGTGGAATCAGACAGATTGCTGGTTAGCATGTCAGCTCTGGTGGATATCTGTGCATTTTTGGCTTACTACCACTCTAGCTATTTCTTAATATTCTGCTGGTTCATTTGGTTTCCCTTGAAAGATCATTAACTGTTTTTTATATTTCACACTTAAATCACTTTGCTGGCAGAAGTTGTTTCTGATGCACCATCTTAGCAAGGAAAGGTTTTAGTTTAGGGGGCATATCTGTTCCGATGTCACAACTTCATTTGAAGACCGGGTCGTTGATCCAGTTTTCACCATATGGCCGTGATATTAGGCTGGACCTGACACCATTAACCACTTTGTCCTTGCTTTAAGCGTGGTTTATCCTGTTGCCGTGGTGATGATGACCTTGCAGCACACACTGGTACTGCAGCATAAGGTGTTGTGTGAACAAGGACTGAGACGAGAGACGACGGGGAGAGATAGAGGGGGCTGAGACAGTGGGTGAATAAAATGAGGACAGCTACTATTAAAAGACGAGCCACGTTCACAGAGTTGTTTATGTCACATGATACTCTTGGTTGCAACTCACAGCAGAGGGTGAGCAGATTTCTGAGGAGAAAAATGTGTGGAGACAAGGCGAAAAACAGCCAAGGATAGAAGTGAGGAGAAATAGGCGAAGAGAACGGGTGGGCATCAGAAAAAGATAAATGACAGGAGATGAGAAATGTCAAGATGGTATCGCAGCAGAGCGCCAGCAGCTTTGAAATAGAAGGAAAAACTGGTTTTCTCTCTCCTACTTTTGATCTGATCTCCCCGTTTGTTATTTTTCATCAATACTCACCTTAATCCCCCCTCTCACTACCTGACACCAACCTTTGCTGCTCCCCAACTTGTGCTAATCATTCCTCCTTTGCCTCACATCATTTTCTATCTTGCGTCTTTCCTTTCCCAGTCCACACCTCTAGTCTTCTTAACTCCCCTCTCCTATTCCAACTTTCCCTAATGCTCCTATCAGTATAAAGGGCAGCTGAGGTCGTTTGTAGATGATATCCTGGTCAGCCGGTGATGCGGTGTAATACGAAGCCTGCAGCATCTGCTTTTTGCTGCTGCAGTCAGAGCCCTTTAACCTCTCACACTACTGAATTTCCTCTCTCCGTTTTCCTTCCTCCTTCTGCACTTCCTCTTTTTCGGCCGCTTTTTAAAACTTGCACGTCTTACGTTTACAGACTTTGGACCTGCTGTTTTAGAATTTAAGGTAATGAATTTAAGTTAATTTCTTATAATCTCTCATTAACTGTATTTTCCAAAGTCGTAAGAGGAAAATAATCATATTTCTTTTATTCAGTTGGCAACATTTTAGGAATGTCTGGACTGTCAGCTTTCTTGCCTGAACAAACAAGACTTTTTCATTGCTAGACAGCCACTCCGAGGGCATGCTGAATGATCTATTTACACTGCGATTCTCTAAGGAAATTTTATTTAGAAGGAAATTGCTTCCTCTTATCCTATGTCCAATTTCTGTTTGTCTTGCTTGGGGCATAGTCAAAGATGTCAACGAAAATCAAACAGTGAAGACTAACTTTCTTACTCTTTTGTCTTCAAATTATGTTGTTCTTTTGTTCCACAGGGAGTCACTCAAGGTGAATAAGTGGCTCACATGTCTGGCCTGTGTTCACTCTTTATCCCCCCTTATTCTGCCTCAATATACGGCTCTTACATGCAAGGCTGAATGTGGTTCGAGTTAGCTGTGGAATTCCACATGACTAATGCCAAAATTGTTCACATCAATATCAAGATGTGCAGTTAAAAAATGTGGTCTTGACATCAACGTAAACCCACTTCTGCATATATATTACATGTTGTCATGCCAGTCTTAGTAAAAGCAGTTTGTCAGCTGGTCTCGCAGCCCATCTGTTTTTCACTTGTCTTGATATTTGAAACAAGTCGGTCTGAAATAACTGCTTTATTAACTCACAGGCTTTGTTTAGACTTTTGATAATAAATGCCTGACTTTTTCTGTGGTGCCAACAGCTTGCTGACATTTGTTGTTTTTTTTAAGTGTGTGTGAATATGTGAGAGAAGAATTTAATACATTTTTGTTCAGCAATGCAACTTTGATGGATTACGTCGCTGGAACAGTGACTATGAAAGACGGAGAGATTATCAAGAGTTGGAGATGAAGAGGAGGCAGGTTGGAAAACTGTCAGCCTAGAAGTAGAGTGACTAGCTTAAAAGAGTATCAGGCAAAACCAGTGGATCAGAGTATCAACAGAGTTAAGAATGAAGTGAGTCTGACAGTGTGGGAACATAGAAGTGACGAAGCTTAGCAGAATGTAAAGCTAAAACTGGCTGCATCAGTGTAGGCTCACACGTCACAATCCACTGTCACAGAAAAAGTTGAGTGACAACAGAGTTGCTGGCTAGCGTGGCATGTTCTGAGACCCTGAAAACTGGTTTGTTGGGCCTTATTGCATCTCTTTTATTGGTTTTTTATGAATTCTAACAAATGGAATTTTCCTTTAGGATGGATTCAATTAGATGGGATGTGACAATGCGCAGCAGTGGGCAGGTTTGTTGGTCGTTTTTCTTTTTTCTTTTCTCTTTTTTTTTGCTGTTGCAGTCATAAACATCAGACATCTGGTCGGTCAGGCGACTTGACTGGTTGGAGATGATGCTGTCATTTTAAAGTTGAACTGCCAAAGTAAGGAACAGAATTTAATCCAGTGATTCAAGAGCCACACAAATTGAAATAATGGTACAGTAAGCCCACAGTTTGAAAGAAATATCGATCAAATGTCCCCGTGTTGAAGACAGGTGAAGTTTCCCATTTTCAGCAGCCTTCAGGTTGGTTTTACACAAGGAAACAGCATGGTTCCAAAAAAAAAGAAAAAAAAAAAAAAGAAAAGAGGAATTGAAATTGCATTGATACTGTACTGTACTGATAGCAGTAACCATTTTAAGTACAAATATTTATCATGTAGTCTGGCTTGTTCTTTGTTTTTCTGTGCAGCAGATGACAGTGCTAACCTTTGCCTATGAGGGAGAGAAGGGCAGCTACTGGCCATGTCTGTGGGAGAGATAACAATAGATAACATTCATCCAACAGATTGAAAACATTTGAAGTACTTCTAGCTCAGCTGGTGAAAAACATTTGACTAATTTTTACTATGGTTTATTATTTTTTTTAATGTTTTTGCTGGTAAGTAAAATTTTACCTCTGTGCCTAATGATAGCCTATGATAGACATGGAAAAACTGATCAATTAGAAACTGTTGTCCATAAAAACAATCATCTTTCCAACCGAATGACGATTGTCAGCTTGAATATCATAAAGTTGTTGTTACTGTTTTTGTGTGTGTAGTATCAGTGATTTAGCTACAGTGGTGTCATTCCAACCTCTCGGTATGTATTTAATGGAGAGCTGACAAGTTCAATGATCTGGATTTTGGCCAAATGAGTGGCAAAGTTTTATCAGACAGATTAGCACACGATCCAATGACTTCATGAACCTTGATGGCATCCTCAGCATTACACCCACACTTCAGTGGATCACATGTCAGAAGATGAGGATGGATAGGAATAAGACAAAATGTTACACCTGTGTTTTATCCTGTATTCTTTTAAAGTAGCCTATGTACATGGACATTCTAGATTTAAGGGGAAAAGGGTATTTACTGGTACGTAATACACCCAGCCTACTCCACCTCCCTCTCTTCCCCTACTTATTATCTTGGCCAGTTGATCTGATGCTGTAATAATATATTCTGCCTCTGGCTATAGGAAATGGCCACATGCATTATTCACAATTGCTAAGATGCTTATTGATGACTTCTTTATTTATATATTTCCTCAATGCCAGAGTCATTTCTCATGTTTGATACCCCCTTGTTTCAGTCTTTTGTTTTGAGGTGAGCTTCATTCACTCCTCTGTGCTGAACTGGCACTAACAACACATGAAGAGATGGAGCTACATTTATTGAGTCTCTTATAGCTGTTTCCATCAGAGCATTCATAAGTGCTTTGAAACTCCATAGAAAATATAAATCTTTTGAGAAAATTTGCATGTTATTGAGTTAAAACACCAAAGTAAGTCTGTCTAATCAAATTTGTCAAGATTTTCTAGCCAATTGCTTCCATTTCATCTATGCAGCCATTTTAAATAGAATTTTTTCATTTATGTTAGTCTATGAACAAGTCACTACCAGTCAATATTTTGATGTAATCTCACATTTCCTATCTGCTCAAATCTGTGACCTTTGAAAAAGCAATAGCAGAGCTTCAGTGAGCTTTTTTTTGGTTTTAAATAACTTTTTATCTTACATGTCTCTGCTTCACAAATAAATACAACAAATTCAAATACTGATACTCCCATTATGTTCAGCTTTTTGTTGACTCTGCTTAAAAACATGTGAAAAAAGCTGATTAAAATGCAGTTTCACAAATATACATACAAATTTGGTAAATATCAGTTTATTTTGTGATAGTCTCAAGGAGAAAGTTTTAAAATAGTTTAGTGAAAGTTAACTGAAAGACTTTTGGTGTAAAAGTTATTGTGCTGGGAGTCACGACTTTGCTGCTCAGTGGCCACTGCAGACAGCTGCATCCATTAAAATCAGGCTGGTTGTTTAGACACCAAAGCTGTGTTTGGATATGTTCAAGCGAAACCTGTCTCATTGATTATGGAACCAAATGTTAGACTATTGTCAGAAAGTGGTTCAGATTGTGAGGCATCACTTGGAAAATGAGAGTAGAACTCGAGTTTTGGTCCGATTCGATCGATGGATCTACAGCCTATTCAGTGAAGCAGTGGTGGGACTTGATTTGACAGAAATTCTTGACAACCAGTACATTTTCTTACATGCTGCCTGTAATGGTCCAAGTAGAGTAGGCGACTCATCAAACATACACAAAACAAACAAAGCAATAGCTGCATTGAATCCTTCATAGACAAAATAATACTGTAAATACTTTTTAGTGGTGCAAAAACAGAGGAAAAGACACATAATAGGTCAGGATGTGAGCTAGAACATGTGGAGGATTGATTTTGCTTTTTCATTATTAATGCACTGTTATGGCATTTCTCCCAAGTATTTTTTTTATCTTCATCACAACTTCCAGTCATGCACAGCTGCCTTGGCTTATTGCTTGTAGAGTATATGGGTAGCCACACACTGTCTGCCCAGAATTTCTGCTTTGAGCTGGAAAAGTAGTTCAACCCAGTGACTGGCCCAAATCGGGGGAGAGTGTATGACACATCAGCAGCCAATTTTTGACCAAGTATTTTAAATTATTTTTTTCCTTTAGCCCTCATGGTCCACAAACAAATGTTTGGATTAGCGTGTTTGCTAATGTCAGTTTTTTCTTTCTTTTTTGCTAAATACAGAGGAAAAAGCAACCTCATGACAAGAATATTTTTTAATAAAATGGCGAGAACTAGATAGTTTTTTCCTATTTAGGATTATTTATTTATCATAAGGTGCTGAATCAGATTTTGGATGCCTTTCTCAAAACTACAAAACATATTTTTGGCATCTTTTTAAATATACGATTAACTGACACAGTCGCATCAGTTGCATTTCAATACCATAGCTCAATTATCAAATGAACTTAATGTTTTATAATTTTCATGATTTCCTCATTTTTGGGTTGCCTTGTCCTGACAGGTTTTCAAAAGGAAGAACTTCAAAAAGAGCAAAGACAGTTTGCTCAAACCGTGACATTGCTGTGTCACAGAGCTTGAGCCCATCCATCCGTCCATCCATCCATCCATCCATCCATCCATCCATGTATCCATTTTCTGTACCACTTAATACAATTCAGGGTCACGGTGGGCTGGAGCCAATCCCATCAGTTGTCAGGCGAGAGGCGGCACACACCCTGGACAGGTCGCCAGTCCATCACAGTAGCTTGAGCCCAATTATACTTCATGTTATTTAAGTTCATTTCAGAGACAGAATGGGATATACTGTAACTGATGAGTGGTCAGAAGTCATGAGCTATCAAGCTGAAAATATCAATGATTCTGGTCTGATCATTTAGTAGCTTCGATATCATCGATTCATCTTCAGCTTCAGTTTTACTGTAGATTAGTCTCAGATCCTAGGATTTGTTCTTACAGCTCTGACAGAAAAGAAAAATCCAGGATACAATTAATACAGCTGAGAGTAAAATGTTTTCTGATTGCAGGACTTTTGGTCTTACCATTTCAGAGTGACAGACAAGTTATTAAATATGTAGGAAGGCACAAAATCGAACCTTTGCATATTTTTTCCATGGCAGGTTGAAGTCGAGGGGTTGTGGGAATGCTGCTTGTTTGTTTGGAAAATTAGTTAAAAACTACCAGGACAAACTGGGCATAGACAAAGGATTTTCCATTCTGTTTCAGTATTGGGAGCGTTTCTGTAACAAGAACAACATTGTTTAAGCAGAAGTTTGCTTTCGTTAGTTCAGCTGCTCTCTGAAATCATCTATCACATAAAACTCATATGTGTTTGACTTCTTTAATTATAACTTCCAACGTTCAATGATTTTTCTTCACTTATTAAGTATTAATTAGACACCTTTATAACTACAAAGCAACATTCATATGGAAGAAATAATAGTCGTTGGTGAAACAATTGCAGTGTAACAGGACAAACCTGCTCTTACCTTAACCCTCTTTGCTTTTACAGTAGGTCCAGTGGTGACTTGTTACAGAACTGAGAATCATCATAATCAGAAACAATGACAACCCCTACTTGTGAAAAGAGTTCAACCAAATACATCCACACTGAGAAAGTATTGGCTGCTTTACGTCTGATAAAGTTAAACGGAGTGTTGCGCAAAAACATATTTACAAAAACACTGTATTTGTTAGACAGTGACAGTGTAGAAAATGATGTAACTACATGCAGGACGAAAATCTGTGAGTGTTTATTTGAAGGAAAACAGCTGAAGACGTTTCTGGGTGTATTGTATAAGTGCATTTAAGTGACATGCAGAGACTACTCTCTCTTCCCCTCTCCTTTTTAATATCTTCATCCCATCATTTTCTAGTTATCTTACCTGGCCACCTGCCAGCAATGATGCGGCAACCATCTAGCTCACTGATTGGCCATTTTCACTCTCACCAGGGAACAGCCTAATTGATAACTTAGTAATCACTGATGTCACGCTCAGTCTCTCTTAATTTGTAATTGATATTTGCTATCATGCTAATCATTACTGTGTTACAACATACATAGACTCTAATTTTGGTATTTACTTGATACATGAAAGCAGATTTATTTTACAGAGATTCATGAAACTGAGAATTCTCAGAGAATCCATTACTAAAACGTGAATATTGTGGTTAAATCAAAGGAAAGTTATCAAAGCCATCATAATATATTTGATTTGGTTTGGTTTGATCTGCATCTGACTCAGAATTTAGCTGCAAAGTCCCTCTCTTTCTGCTTTGTTCTCCATCTCTCTCTGGTTTCTTTCTTTATGCCTGAATGCTTGAGCTTCATTGTCAGCATAAAGCTGTTTGATTTACCACCCTGATGGCTTCTCTCATGGTTTCTCAGAAGGATGAACAAGAGAACGAAAGGGAAAAATATTCAAAAGTCATGTGCATGAATCTGCTTCAATGTGTTTGGCCTGGTGTTAGTAAGCATGTGTGTGTGTGTGTGTGTGTTAAGCCCTGCTCCAATGACACTATTCCCTGCTTCTCCACAGAGAGAAGTGCCTTCATTTGCTGACCCTTGTGGCTGTTTGGCTCCACTAAAGCCGCCTGTGCCTCTGTGCCTGTCCATGTCTGCCGGAGCTGCCAGCCACACCAGGAGCACTAGTACTGCCGTGACTGCCGGCCCCATCATCCTCTGAGGCTGTCTCCACACCATCGGCACCTCTCTCCTCCCCCTGCCTCCCTCCCTCCTGCTCGGTCTGCCAACCAGGCCTCTCTCCATCCACACCACTCATCCCTCTTCCGTGGAAGCCGTCCACTTCCCCCTTCGCCACAGACAGAACTTGATTCTGAAGACAAACAGCTTTTATCGGTCCTTGTGAGCGGAAGAAAATTGTTTCATTGCTGTCCCATCCACCATTCTTCTTCTTTTCCTCTTTCGCCCCTCTGTCAGTCCTTCACCTTTTCATCATGGGCCAGCTTGATCGATAATGTGTTTTGCCGTTCGTCTCATCTGACAGTCCCGCTGAGGAGCGAGCAAGTCCAGAGAACCGGGGTGTGTGTCTTTGTAAGAGAGAGATTAAAAAGCAAACCTCTTTGGACATCGGCAGCACTGACCCCCGGGGCGACAGGAGCTGAAGGATTCCCATTTGAGCCACAAACAGACACTTAGGATGGGCCACAGGTGGTAGGGGAGTCCAAGGCCTTATAGGCTTTATCCAGACCCAACCCTGGGGACTAAAGCACTGAAGTCTGGCTGCTTCCCATGTCCTTAACCTCTTCTTTGTCAACATTTGTCGCAGTTTTATTTGAAATACACCAACATAAGCATAACTACTTTTGCCGGACATCTATTGCTCCTAATTGCCCCCCCCCCCCGTCTGCTTTGAAATGGCGGTGAATGTGACACCGATCCGGGACACAAAGTGGCTGACGCTGGAGGTCTGTCGGGAATTCCAGAGAGGGACTTGCTCACGACCGGACAACGAGTGCAAGTTCGCCCACCCTGCCAAGAGCTGTCAAGTGGAAAATGGCAGAGTCATAGCTTGTTTTGACTCACTCAAGGTGAGTATGACGAACACCTGTGAGGTTCATTCATCACTCTTGTTTTCTTTTTTTTTTTCTCACTTTCAGTACTGACAAGCATTACCTGTGCTTTAGTAATGCAAGAACTCGTTAAAACACAAGAGAGAGATTCAATGTTGATGCAGATTTGTCTTGGACGCAACCAGTTAAAAGGAAGAAAATAGCAATCACAGGTTAAGCTTTGGCTAGGAAGTTTATAAATAGTCATATAAATACTTTTAAGAGTGTGTATGCGAGTCTTGGTAAGCAGAGATGAGGCCATAATCACACTAACATCTGTGAATCAGACTCAGAGTTTCCTTCCCAGGCACATAACTTTGGTGCAGAACTGTCGGCTGGCACATTGCGAAACGCTCTGCCCGGCCATCATTACAACAGGCTGAATGGGGAACATAAGTAGGACAGCAAACTGTGTATTTCGCATTTGTATGTCACTCTATGAGTATATGTCTGTGTGTTATTTTGAGGTCACGCTGCACAGTGGCGTTTTCTCAGAAGGCCCTGTAATTTACTGTCTATTTTTGCCCTGGCATTGAGACAACACACTCCCACCATGCAGCTCTGCTCAGAGATGGGGGAATTAAAATCAAACCGCATATGGGAAGAGGTGGGGAAATGGAGGGGACAGGGTTTGGAGGTTGTGAGGGAAATAAAAATATGATATTAAGTCATTAAGTGTTGCAAACTGATAGCTGATCATATCTCTATACTGTAAATTTGAGATATATTCGAAACTCAGATAATAATTAATCCATAAATAAGTAAGTTCCATGCCTGATATTTTTCATGTGGGAATCTATATCAACAGCATAGTTTGTATGAAATGTGTTTATATGCAATGGAATAGCTTTAAAAGAAGTCTGTAAAATTGGCCGAGGTGCAAATATAGGTGCAAATATGCTTCAATATGCTTCATATACAAGGACATACTAGAAATAAAAAGAGAAATTCTAGCTGGGAAAGCTGCAAGTATAGAAACGGGCTGCAAAAAGTGCTGCAAATACAGAAATCTGATGCAAACAAAAAAAGGCAAATACAGAATATATTATTATGTCAATAATTTAATTTAATCAGCCATCTTTTTTTTAATATTATGCAAGATTAAGGTCAGTTGTAAAAAAAAAAGTGCTTTGATGTAGTTTCCCTCCCTGTGCTCATGTTGTTCAGACTTCCCACCAATACTACTGCTCTTTTTATTGCTAATGTGTCTTGGGTGATAATTCAATGCTGCCCCTAAAAAGCCAAACTGGGTTTTCTTCTTGCAGTTATGTTTGTTCATGCAGTACTCCTCTTTATGTGCAGCTCGCTTTTATATCTGCAGCGCACCTCTGCACTTGCAGCTAGCATTTCTGTTCGTATGCAGCGCATTTTGGTAAATGAAACGAGTATGCACCTGTCAGCCACCGTAAGGGTGATTGCCACTTGAATAAATTTTACTGGATTTACTCCTCTTGGTAAAGGACAACTCTTGCAATAGGGTTTTCATCTTTACTCATACTTGCTATCAAGAGCCAGCTTGAAAAGCCATTTTCTTAGGGATATTTTTGAGTGTCCATCACCATAGAAACAACTCTGTCACCATCTTATTTTTCTGTGTTGGCCTTCAAACTATTTAAGGAAGATTTTTTCCTTGTTATAATAAATACAATACAAAATAACAAAAACAATTAGGAAAATAACCTGAAAACAAATTTCTGTAAGATTCCAATTGGCAAATGTAAATGTTTTAAAATGCTTTTTGGTGCAGGTGAAAGCTTCTTATATCTGGTCCAGCTGGCATGTTTTGCTCTGAAGAGATCTTTTCATAGATTTTTGATGATGTAAAGTTTGGCAGACTTTGAGGACTCTGGTTGTTATATTCAGTTTCACCTGTAGAAGAAGTCGATTGCGGACTAGGAAGTGTTTTGGATTCATGTGTTATTCATGTGTCATATTTTATCCATTCTCCAATTTTATCTACAGACATCCCTACTTCTGTAAGTGATCCTTCCCAAGCTTGTGTCTGCAATGCCCGATCAATTGATCTAAATGCTCAACAGTTGGAAACTGTTTTTAAGTTAAATTTTTTGCTTTTCTGTCAGCAAAAAGTTCTGTTAACTTTATCCTATTTCTAATTTCTGTGAAGGGGATGCATGAATGTTTTTCTTTTAAAGAGTGTCCACACTTATATAGGAGCTATTAACTATGGAGGCCCAAAATATTCAAAATTGAATAAATATAAATAAGACTTTTAAATAAATACCATTTTGAGAAATAAAAGGCAAATATATATTATGGCATTTAATAGTAAAATAAGGGAGTGTTATTGTGAAATATATACATTATTATTCTTTAATATATATTTATTATTCTCAATTTATTAAAATGGTATTTATTTCAAAGTCTTATTTATATTTATTCAATTTTGAATATTTTGGGCCTCATAGAACATAAGTGCTGCCTTTTTAATTCTGAAATAAACAACAGCATGTAAAACTGAACATTTTTGTAAATAAAATTACAATAAACATTAAATTTTTTGTCATTGTACATCTGTCAACACACATATCTTTGGATCAATGATCAAAGGCTAGAATAAATCTGGATGAAATAAATGCAGATGAAATAGATGTTATGGCGAAAAATAGTGGACACCAAAAATAATAAAATGTCTTAACATAGATTTTTATATTTTATGGAACAAAGTTAAATATATTAAATATTCATGCAAACTCATGGAAGCAAATTATGCTATCAGTGGAGTACATCACATTACTGTATGTATTTATTTATTATTATTTATTTATGTTGTAAATGTTTCCAGTAACGTTGTATGACATGTTTAAATTACTGGCAAAAAAGAGCATTAAAATTCATTTTAGCTTGATCTGGGCAATAATTAAAGTTTGTGTCATGTATCCTTCATTATAATACATATGCACAATGTAATATTCACCTCAGTAACTGAATGAAAATATGTTCATAGAGACTCAGGGGAAAAAAATAAAACAAAGTCAGGTAAATACAACATTACATTAACAGTCTGATATAACATATTACACTATATCATCATTTATTTTTGTATAAAAACTAATCCAAAATGCAGAAACAGTGTGAAAAACTAGACACTCCCCCATGACTCAATGGCTGGCAGAACCACCTTTAGCAGCAATTACTCAATGTAATTATTTTCGGCATGACATTATCAGTCTCTCACACTCCTGAGAACAATGGCCCACTTTTCTTTACATTACTTTAGTTCATTGAGGTTTGCGGCATTTGTTTATGCACAGCTTTCTCCGGGGGACCCTCCACAGCATTTCCAACTTTCAAAACCATGTCTGCTTTAAAATTTTTCATTAAGGATCAGAAAAGTTACAGATAGCAGCATGATCTACAACAGAGTATTAGGCCCACACATTAAGGAACTATTTTTTCACAGACTTTGAGAATGAAGTCTGAATACCGCAAGAAAAAAGTTGGAATATTTCAATCACTGATAAGCCCACAGTCCACAGGTTCCAGCCATTTCCTCCTCCATAAAAGCACCGATTTCCTCAACGTCTGTCTGTTTTTTTCTGAAGGAATCAATTCATTCTTTTGCAGATTCTTTTCAAAGTCCTGATACTAATGCTAATGTGGGGCTGAGGTGCTCCATTATCATTTGAATCAGGTATAGGTATAACCAAATCTCCTGGTTTGTGAAACCCATGCAGAAGTATAACTTACATGAAAAGCTCCAGAGTGCATTTGAACAACTTTCCTCTTCTGAAACAACTGGTTAAAATATTACCTGTTTATTCTCAAAGTCAGGAAAAATATTTTGGCCCCATTGCAAAACAAGATACAAAAAAGAAAATCTAATAATCTTTTTTTCATAATGTCTCTAAATGGTTTCCAACTCACTTCATATGTGGTTACATTTTAAAAGATGTTTTTCTTTCCATTGACATCCACTGTTCAGTTTCAGTTCATTTCCGGTTTATTTTCCCAGACATAAGAAAAATACAAACAAGTCTGTGTCGTAGACTTGGTCCAAGCTCCTGTTCAAAGCTCCACAACTTTTTTCCAGTTCATCCTTATCTAAGCCTTTTCCTGTAACAGCAAATTTAATAAATCAATACTATATAGCTGTCAGGTTAAGATCTGGCTAATACGAATGTAACAGAGTCATATTGGGGTCTACGGTGTCATTTAAATTGACGGTGTCAATTCAAATTTTACAATTCATCAGGTGTGAAGTGTATATAACGGGGGAAAGAATAACCAATAATTGCAATGGTATGGAAAAAAGCTTTAACAGAAGGCACTGAGAGCGAAAATGTCTTCATCTTTGCTTTTCATTCATTTTATGCATCATTCTTTTTCTTTTCCTCCACATATCTGACATCTCTTTCTGTGAGCCATTTCTTTCAATAAAAAAGATCTCTTTGCACCTTTCTCAAACTTTGTGTGTCTATCTTGGTCTCTTTATTTCTTTTATTGCTTTTCCGCCTGTTGTTCTCTGCCTGTCTATCTTGACCTGATTTTTCCTGCATGTTGTCTAGCAGAGATACAAAAGAAGAACAGGATGTTATCTTTGGGTTTCGTTTTTTACACTGACGTTGGGACTATATCCTTACTGGGAATACAGTCTCAAAAAAATACATTCATACCAAAGGTAGCACAGCACAATACCTGTCATCTGTTTTGACAGATAGAGCTGCAAGAGCGTGGGACAGAACCAAAAATCACATTTTACAGTTGTCAGAGAAACAGTCTCTCACATCTAATATCTTTAAATTTGGATAAAGACGGTTACAGTAACATTTATTAAAAGCAGAGTTTTGTGAATAAAGGTGCAGTTATAAATGTAATTTTTTTCACCACATATGGTCATTATTTCTGGAATACAGACTTTTTTCTCAACTCAGCTATATTTAGGTCTTTTGTTTTTTTTAATCACTAGGCAGCACGAATTTTATATGTAAGAATTTTTATAAATTCCTGCCTGCCTGGCACTACAACTGATTAACATAAAGTTTTATAAAGGTAAAAAATGTAACTTGGTACCGTCAATGTAACAATGGTACATAGCAAAGAGTTCACTAAGCAGAGGTTCCCAAACTTCTTTTCCAGGGCTCCCTTTTCATAAAAAACAATAATGTACAGTAGATGTAAGTAAATCCCAGTAACATGCACTGTTGCTTCTAGTTTTAAAGTATTCAATGGGTTTTTCGCTTTCCTTTGTGTTCAGGATGAAAAGTTCGCAGGTGGCTTATGTTGGGTTTAAACTCGCGAGGCGTCTCCTTTAGGTCGGCCCCACAGAGCCTTCGCAGAACCTTTGTGTGTTTATACTCGAGCCTAGGTAAACACACTGGATTCACAGTTTCTTTTCTGCATCAGCAGGCAGTGGTAGGCTGGTATCGTCTGATAAACTCCACAAAACACATTTTTTTCAATGATTCATCATTCAGGTTTACTATCTACTGATTCCATGTACTGATCAGTCTTCATGGGCAGCTGTTAGATGAACTGCACAGTCCAATTATTTTCCACGCAAGTCCTGTTTGGCTTCTTCGTCGATTTTGTGCCACAAATCATCAGCGTGGCTGCAGAATTATTGATGTAGACTGTCATCAGTTCTGGACAAGTTCAGTGTTATGTGACTTTTACCTGTAGTTTAAAGGCAGTCAAATATCAGGAAATTAGTATTGCAAAGTGACCAATCACACAGGAGTACCTCCGTGTAGCTGTGTGCGCGTCAAGCCTTTGCGGACCTATGCAGAGCCTACGGCGGTGACGCCGTAACCTCCCTGACACAGATGACGCACGAGTATAAACCTAGTATTACTGTCAGATGCAGATATTTTGAGAGACTGTGGTCCCTCTTGTTTACCCACCACTGACCATTACCTGGTCAATCCTAGGGCAACATGTGTCTCATCATATTTTCTTGTCTATTTTATAAGTAGTTAAGATGTTGTCGATTCATCATACTTTGCTCATTGTTACTTTCACAAATTTGTCCATTTTGCTGGCAGTGCAAATAGTTAAGTTTTTATTTAGCCCTGTGCCATAGCCCTGGGGCCCCCCTACGAGGCCTGTGGTTGGGAACCCCCCTCCAGGTTGGGAACGACTAAACAAAGAAAAACAAGCCTTGGACTAAGGATTGACTTAAAGAGCAGCTGTGGAGGCAGAAGCTGAGGTATATTCCACAAAAATCCAGATACCCAGGCTCAATAAGTAAGCTGGGCTCATCAAATCCAAAACATGAGCATCCAGGCTTAATGGGATGCAAAAAAACCCCAAGATGAGCAGACACAGATTCATCAAGCCGGGTGAAACTAATGCTGGATCAGTTCATGCTTGCGGCTTCCTCACACAGACATCACAGAATGACTGATCTACCATGGCAACAAGAGCGGCACTTCTCTCCCTCGGAGCAGGAAATCCTCCAAAGTGTATGATGTCATAGATTATATAAGGAAGAAGGGAAACACCACCATGGTTATCAAACAAAGAGGAAGGGTGGTAAAGTATCACAGACCCCTAAATGCATCTAAAATACACACCCAAAACTCAGCTCAAACCATCCCATCCATCCATCCATTTTCTGAACCGCTTAATCCAAGTGGGTCGCGGGTGTGCTGGAGCCTATCCCAGCTGTCAAGGGGCGAGAGGCGGGGTACACCCTGGACAGGTCGCCAG
>JAVQJG010024254.1:0-18564 GCA_036024015.1 Craterocephalus amniculus
CCCCTCCCTCTTCTTTCTTTCTTTCTTTCTCTCTCTCTCTCCCTGTCCCCTCCAGTCGAATCCATCACCAGAGTTTGATTTAGTAAAGTTTTCGTATCATCAAGAGGGGCTTTATACAAGTAGTATTAATCCCAACTTAATAGAGTAAATTTGTCCGGTACCAAACAGCAGCCAGACAATCATTTTGTTTGCAATGACGTTGGACAAAACAGGCTAAAAAAAAATAAATCGTTTTGTGTATCGAATCGTGGGTCAAAATTCGTGATACGAATCGAATCATGAGTTGGAGTATCGTTACAGCCCTAATACACACACACATACACACACATACCAGAATTGAGTGAAGTCCCCCTGAATTCACTATTTACATAAAATATGTAAGTCAGATCATACTTAACAAGCATCAATTACCCAAATAACATAAACCATAATAATGCACAAATGATGATCATTTGTTAACATCCTATTAACTAAACATAACACACTACAAAGCTGTATCACATATCACATAAAGCTTACAAAATGTAATGTCAATGAATATTACCATGAATGTTACTGTATAGGTTTTTAGCATAGACCCAGTATAGAATTAACAATTCCACAGTCAGGAGTACTAATGTTTACCTACCAGATTCCCAGACTAATAGGCGCATGTGAACTTGACTTGTTGAGCTGCAAATACAAATTAGCCTATTGGTGAAATAACTAATTAACTGCATGATTTTATGCCTCAAATTTTGACAGTTGCTTAAGCAAAGCTGAAAACCAAATATACTCATCTTCTGTGACTACGTAGCAACATATTAGCAAGAAGATAATAAATAGTGTATAGGCTACTCTTTCATTACATGCATTAATTAACTAACATCACTCATAGAGACCTGCATATCTTTATGTTTTGAGCATCGTCACTTTCCAAACTGGGCACCTGATAGTTTCTTAGATCTTTTGTCTATGATACAACCTTGACTGACTTCACATCATCACTTTTTCCGTCCATACCATGACCAGACACTCAGTCAATAGTGCACGTCACATGATGTGCACGTCACATGATGTAAACAAATTCACATTGATCCAGTGTCATGAGCTCTTTCTGCCTGTGACTAAGCACTGATTGACTCCCTGATCAGCTACACCTGATTCTCATTACCTGCCAGCTGCTCTGAATTCCCCTGTTAACCACTCCCTGTATATAAAGCCCTGCCTTTCATTCCAGCTTTGTCAGATCGTCTGCAAGCCAGCTTTAGTCTTCCCTGGAATCCTGATCGGCTCTGCTTTTCTCTGACTCTGAAGATTCTGCGACTCCGAACTCTGAACCTGGACCTGGACCTGCCTGTCACTTCTGCCTGCTCATCTGTACCGGACTTCCAGACTCGTGTCGAGTTATCAGGACCTTTCTCCCCCAACAACACCAGACGCCTCTGGTACTCATTCTGACACGGACATTCTCTCCCTGTTTCCTCTACCTTGAAATAAACCCTCTCAAAACATGACGCTATTGTGGTCCGTCTGTCTGTTCCGTGACAAAACATCGTGAAATTTCCTGCTGAGAGGACGGCGGTTATTTGTCCTGTCACATGATGTCTTTGTGGGGAAAAAAGGCAGATGATAGCCATTTTTAGCATTTGCACTAAATGCCCGCTGCCTGCCGTGGGCCTGCTGAGGAAAGCATCTGTACACGTCTGGTCGCTGAATCGCTCCATCTAAAATCCATCTTCCCATTTTCCTTTCCCCCTCCTTCCCCTCTTTCACTTCCTTCATAATAGGATTCATAGATCCAGAGACATGTCCTATTCAGTCCAGACAATGGGAGACTTTCAACACCCACATGGAAGAAATAAGGATTCTGGAGCAAATAGGCCTTTCTGACTGGCTGTCGGGCATGTGCGCGTGCGTGTGTGTGAGGAATCTCACAAGGGTGTTGTGAAAAGCCAACACAGTGCTGCAGACCACTGAATGAACACAAAATAACACATTTAAAGTGTCTCAGTACCCTACGACATCATCACAGGTGACTGCCCAATATGACAAATATGAGGAGAGTGGCCATAATGAGAAACATTGAGAGGGAAAAATTGGGCAGAGCAAAGGAGAAAGCAAAGAAGAAAAACAGAGAAAAAAATGACTGGATGAGAAAGTCCCCTCGCAAACACCAGCAACGGGTTCCTCCTAATGACTTTCTCTTCCCCTCATATTCTCCCCATGTGCTCATATCAACTCTGTAACTCACCAGAACTAATATCTAGACGACTCAGAGAGAAGGTGAGGAGCATTTCTGGGCTTCCTGACTTCCAATTATAAGTCCATTTGGTCATGGATATTAGCCGAGCGTCGGCAGGGAGGGAAAGAGAGCGCGAGGGAGATTTGAATATTTGGATATTCTGCAAGTTTGTTCCTCTTTCCATCACAGCGCACCGTTGATCAATTTCTCATCGCATAACCTTGGAAACTGTTTAGGGTCACGACGAATCAATGAGCGCCTTTCTCGTGAAGAAATGAATAATTATCTTAACTCTATGAGTCATATACGGGGGGGATGGGTATGATTTATTCATGCGTTTGTTATTTTATTGAGGCTGTGCTGCATAATGGAGCTGTAACGAATGAGGTGGAGGCTGACGGCTTAGAAAGAATAGAGAGAGAGTGCAAGATGAAAGGAGAGGAGAGGCCGGCTGTCAGGATTGATTGAGTCAAATGGGCTGATGGAAAGAAGAGATGGATGCGTTGCAGCCTGACAGCACTACAGAGACATTTGAGGAAGTAAATGTAAAGTGAGGATGCTTTCAGAGACGCAGATCTAAAAAATTTCTTATGTGTCATCAAAGCACATAAAAAATAACTTTTCATTAGAGACTTAATATTTGTTTGGAGTTGTCATCATGTATATGTTTAAAGCCTCCAAAGAGTCCATGTGGATTTCCAAGCAACAGATTTGACCTGTTTATGGTTTACGTAAAAATTATGTTTGTATGTTGTTATATCTGCAAACTAAAAAAACAACAGTACACGCAAAAACTGCAGTCACAGCTAGCTGCCTGGTAGCTTTTGTCTGAAGTCCAGTTTTCAGTGCCAGTCTGAACATTTATGGCACTGAGTCTCCTAGGTTATGGTTACGCCGTAGCCCCTGCATAGGTCCTGCAGAGGCTCGACTGCAGCCGGATGAAGAGACCCAGAAGTACTCCCTTGTGATTGGTCAGATTGTGATACTGGTTTCCGGATATTAGACTACCTTTAAACAGCCGGTAAAAGTAAAATGAAACAGAATTTTTCCTGATCTGATGACAGTTTAAATCACTGATTCTGCTGCCTCGTTGGTGATTTGTGCCACAAAATCTACGGAGACGCCAGGAATGTCTCACATGGAAAATTATCGGACAGTTCAGTTCATCTAACCACAGCCCATGAAGACTGGTCACTGGCTGTAATCAACAAATTGTAAATAATGTGTATGTTGAATCATTGAAAAAAACTCTGCCATGAGGAGTTTATGGGCTGGTAGCAGCCTACCGCTGCCTGTAGAGCCGAAAAAGACACAGCGACCCGGCGGGTTTCCCCACGCACGAGTATAAACCCAGCTATAAACAGAAAAGTCATTGATCAATGTTAGGAGTTAAACATCTGAAGATAAACAGCTGTTTTCACTAATTCTCCACTTTACTGCCATAATATTACAGTAGAAAAAAAGGCGAAGTGATAAAGATGGTGGTAAAATAAAAAAAGATGTGAAATTTCAAATGGAGGAAAACAAACCAAAATTTCTATCTGGGTCATCTAGTTGTTCACAATGTTAGCAAATATCAAGACAAAGCTGCAAATAATAATAAAAAAAACTTAACATAGGCGTTGGGTCCAGCTATCAGCTGTCTTAATGACTGAAGATGGTTGTGCACCAGATGCTGTTTGCATTGCAGGTTGGGGAACTGCTGTTGCTGCAATCTGTGCGAATTGGCAGGTTTTGTACAATACACTAATATTTTGTAATATAAGGTCTTTTTTTAATTCATTTGTCTGACAGCTGCAAGCTTCCATAAAAATCCCTATGCTGTTCTCAACAAGCGGTCAGAGCAATAAATCCTGTCTCATAACCCATCTTAGGGTAATGATTGGCTCTGTTAACATGAATGTTGTCCCTGCTGTCACCCTGTAAAAAGAGCAAGTGGCAGAGAGAGTATACCAAGGCTTGTGTCTTCAGTCAGAATGTCAGCAGCAGAGAAAACAAAGGCTGACACGAGGAGTTATTTTAGAGTGAGTCCGTGTAAACATTTAAATCATAAGACATCATTTCCTTTACTTCTAATATAGTCACTAAGAAAAATCGTGTTTCCTTAGCGTGCATCAATGTGTCATTTTGTCAGGTGACTTAATGAAACCTGCCAGGTAGTTGAGCGAGAGAGAGGGAGATGCTGAGCCCAGCAGATGGGGAAGGTCACCGCAGCAGGGGAGAGTGGTGACTCGGCTACATGATTAATTAAAATGTAATCACAGTCATAATAATGCAAATGTTTGCCTGACTTTCACATAATATTGAAGATTTTTGTATGGTGCAGATTTCTGCAGAAATAAACTGAATTCCATGTTTTTCAATCAAAATGAGAACAATTTGAAAATGAATATTCCCTCTAACATCACACTTGTAATCAGTCAGATTTTCTTTTCCAAAATTATTACAGATATTAAGATAATCTATCAATTAATGATTATGTTTTCATTTAAGTCTCTTACAGCAGGCCTCTGAAGAATAGTTTGCATTATAAACTTCTGCTTTTTCAGAATAACAAGATTTTTCTAAAATAATCATCATGAGGGGGAAAAAATATCTTTCTTCTAGGGGCATCTATGGAACCCTTTTTATGTCCCTCTCAATGTCAAAATCAAACCTGGACCAATCACATGTGGTTGTCAAAATTTGGGTTTGCTTATCTCAAACCTGGAAAATGGGCTCCACACTAAAACTGAACTGTATACAGGTGTGTGTCATGCTTCGAATCCAGGGTTTGGAGGGAAAAAATCAATTCATACAAATAGCAGGTTTATATGTTCACAAATTTTAAATAAACTTTTTTTGTTCAAAAATTGATTACTGATTTAAAAAAAAAAACTTTTTATCTTGTCTTTTCAGGCATTATAGCAAGCAAAACGATGGTCTGGCGAGAATTGTCATTTAATGGAATTGGCTTCCAAAAATGGTAAAATAACTGAATAAGGGGGAAACCGCATCGTCCCAGTCCCAGCATACTTCATATATTCAGGTGTAATTATCTGTGCTGCTATCAGGTTACACAGTGGGCTATTTTTCCAGTTCAAACTGGCAGGTGTGCTATCCTCCATGAAGCTGACAGCTGATGCACACTGATCAAATGGAAACGTACTAAAGGTAAGCATAAGCTAACTGTGGCTAGAACTGATTTAATTTCAATGGCACCTCAGCTGACAACAATTCAGATACGGTATTTCTGAGACTGACCCTAAAGTAGCAGAAAAGACCTTAGAGATTCATGAATTTACTGCATGAAGCTCCAACCCAGAAAGCATGTTAGAGCATATCCACAGCTTAATTAATGCATGTAAAGTATATTTTGCAGAAGCATGAGTCAAATGATATCATGACATCCTACACATACTATAACTCAATCTCCCAGCGAGTCCTTAAAATATCCTCGGATTTGTTTCACCCAATACTCAGGCAAAACTACCCATTTTATCCGAGACATCTTCATGGATCCATTGGGACATCTGGATTTCTCTTTTTTACGTCCCATAAGAGCTCTCTGGGCTTTTTATTATTCCCCTGCCAGATTTATTTTTTATGTTTCTTCTTTTTTACTTCCGCTGACATCAGCAGCAACACAGATCCATGTTCACCGTCCAGTAAGTCGGAATGATGAAAAGTGAAGCGGTTTACTTACCTCCTGAGGGAACACATGGATGATCACATCCAATGACTAACACTGACCTGTATCGATCACAGTGGAGACAAAGCCTTTTAACATGCTCTCACAGAGACGAGGGCTTTGTGTTTGTGTGTCGGCCAGAAAAGCCGGAGAAAAGTCAGTGTGTGCTGCAGGAAAGCGGTCTCAGAGATATTATTATAGTCTGGATTCCCTGTCGGTAGCTCTTACAGTCATGAGGGTTCTTTTCTTTGCTTCACTGACTCATATTCAGATGGAACAGAGGCTGACAAAAGAATGAATATGTAGGGGTTTGCGCTTGATTTGTGCATGTTTATTAGCTTATTACCATCACACTGAAACATACAATGACATTCCTTTCTATAAATTAGGGACATGCATTGTTTAGATTAAGTTTAATTCATACTGAATAGTGCAGAGACAGAATGAGACAAATAAATATAAATCTGTTAGCTGGATGTCTGCATCAAAATCAAAGAAAATAAGTTTTTGCCTTACTGTAATGTCATTGATCAAATTCTCCCAGCAGCTTATTTCGTCTCCAACATTTTTGTTCCAAAGTGTGATCGTGATTATTCTCTGAAGTAAAAAAACAACAACATTTACACAATAAAAGCATCTTAAAAATGAAAGGCGTGATACATATTGTAACTTTTAACAATGTGTAGTGATGAAGTGAACGTATTGCGTTGTCATGGGAATGGAAAGTTGAAGGCAGTCAATTTTTATCGACTAAACTTAAACGAAAATTCCTCCAAACGAAATAACAAAAATGGCATGATCATTCTATTCACTTTTCTCATCTCATCAGATGTTGTGAAAACTGGCAAGTCTATATGTCAAGGTCAATGTCAAATTATTTGTAAAGCAGTGTTAAAAACCAAGACTAAAAAACAAGTAAGGAAGATTGAAAGCAGGATCAAAGCCACCTTAAACTTCTGTAATCTGAGTCCAGTTTTATACATGAGAAAATTTATTGTATCTCTGAAAACTGAATTCCACATACACAGCTTCAAACAGGGAAAATAGATATGTAGTTGTTGCAAACAGCTGTAAAGTTGTTACAGACAGGTTGCTCTGCACACATACATATCACCATCCCTTGCAGATAGCATGAAGCAAAACAACATGAAGAGAAACACTTTTTTACTAAAACTACTCATCCTTCTGATCATAATATTTGAATACACACACATCACCTAAGATAGATGCACAAATCATCAGGCATATTTGTTAGTAATTATATCACAATAACATACCGTAATAGAAAACAAAGAAAGAGACTGGTAATGCTCTGCAAATGGCTTATTTAGCATTCATCAGGAAGCTTCTCACAGCTGCACACTGGTTGTTTGTTGCTTCTGATCTCAGCAGCATTCTTAACACCGCTGCGTTATGGGATGCATAAGATAATGTATACTTTATGAACTGTCACACGGAGGCTGCAGGAAGCACGATAATACAGCCCAACAGTAAAAGGAGGGCTCCCCAAAGCAAACTCAAATGAAAGTCTGTGAAGTTCACACTAAATCATCTGTTGGCTCTGAAAGAAGAAACAGACAATAGAAGAAAAGAGTATGAGAAACAGAAAGTTAATACCAGTGTTGGAAATAACAGTTTTTAATCTGACAGGCCACTTTTAAACACAAAATTAGTTTTATTCAGGAGCGAAAATAACCACTTCTCCTAAATTTCTATGAAAATGTGGGCTGTATCAGTGAGTGCTAAGTGAATTTAGTCATTTTTAATCTCGGACTGAGCAACCTAATGTAGTGTTAAAATTGGAAGAGAATGTGGGAAAGTGAGAGACCATGCTTGAAATTTATAGTTTAATTTAACAGTTTAATATGTGGACTGAGATTGGATGCATCTTATACTTGGTGTCATTAGAGATTCATCTATAAGCTGGAAGACTGTTTCAGAATAATGAAAAGTGCTCATTAAATTTCCCAGAGCTCAGTATACAGTAACAAGTCAGACATTCTCACACTTTTGTTGCATATTTTGAAGTTGAGTCTTTAAAACAACTTCGTAAATATCCCAAGAACACATTAATACTTGCTTAAAGAGATGTTTTTCTCCCTCCTCTTTCAAATACAAAGGAGGAAAGAAGAAGTCCTCGTTGATTTATCTTCTGAAATGCTGCCATTAGACACTGATCATGGGAAAAGATGAAACCTGTTATAAAGTGGTGAAAGGCTTGCAAGGATGAGTACGAACTTAGATTTAATATGGATTGGGATATTCCTCATCACAGGTCTCAAAGCATGTGTGTGGACTGCTGGGTCCAGGTTGAGGTCTATTCTCCAGAAGTGCATCCTGCACTCATACCAAGTATAACTGCTACTCCTAATACTTTAAATATAGTTTCAAAATGAAGATTTTCTATAACAATGCTCTCATTCAGATAGTTTTTTACAGACTGAACATGCATTGTTTTTACTGATCCATCCATCACAACGGAAATCTAAGGAGAACAAGTTTAATTGACGATAAACTGAATATATACACAAGTTTTAGTGCATGATTTTTCTTTTAAGCATCACTTCCCCCTAATAATATCTCCAGAAATTCCCATTTGTTTAGGAGGAAGGCAGGTTCATATCAGCTATAACAGTCCTGCTGCTGACTTGTTCTAACTGATAAATAAAGCAGCTTTTAAGTCTTTGCAAACCAACAGTTATTGAACATTTGTTCACATAACAGCACTTTTAATATAAAAATGCCGAATATTTTACTTTTAATTTATCCCAGAAATTCAATCACAGTAAACTTTTTAATTGTTGCCCAGCACTAATAATATCTGTTAATATCAGAGAAAATAAATGAAATAGAAAATGAGAGATGTTAAAGGATTGTGAACTTCTGCGTAAACAGAAGCCTCTGAACTTACCTTACAGTACATTGTAGTGTAATCTTCGAAAATGCAGTTGGTGAAATAGTCACTGTTTCTCAGCTGTTTTGCTGGTATATTGCTTCTGGTTCCAGTGGTCCGGTGTTCAATGCTGCTTAGATGAGCAGAACTCTTCCTGAATGAAGGGAAAGGTTAACCTGTGCCTTTGAAAACTTTAACCTCTGCACTGAATTTGTATCTGTATCATGTTACAAGGCTTTACTTTTGCATTTAAACTGAGGTTGAAGCTGGATTTAAACCAGTACACCCAGAAAACTTGCAATGGTGTTTGGATTTGCAAACAAATCTAAGAGGATGCTCACCAACATCTATGAACAGATGAATGTCTGTTAAAGGGGGATGTACAGCTATGGAGAACAGAATGCAGCTCACTTTAGATTTATAGCAGGTGACTTTTCCACATTTGTATGTTGTTTTTGTTTGAGGCAAATTTATGATAGCTGATTTGTGTTTCATGATCCTGTAATCAGTTTACAATGAAATGTCCTCCGCATTACACGAGGTAATTTGTTGACCAGTTTTGTTTTACTCTGGTATAATGCACCATGGCTATCCTTCTAGCGTTTCTTTCCTTGAATTTTATCACTGCGTTCTGTTGTGAATAATTTTTTTGTTTAGCTTGCAGCGCACCTGTGCATCTGCAGGCCTGAGGCGGGGGTTGGAGAGAGTCAGCATTTAAAGTAAAGCAGCAAGACAAAAATACCACAGCAAGAAAACAGACAACAGAAAGAGTCCAACTTTTTCCATATAACATCCCTTTATTTTATTTTTATCGGCTTCTTACAGACAGGAACTGCTGTTGTAAATCTACAGTACTATAGACGAGGCGTATTGCCGTTGTCTGTGGGAGGTTTTGGGGGTAGCAGCTGTCATGTGACCCGAGACAGGAGCTACACTTTGTTCCTTTAGTCCATACTGACTCTTTACTGTACATATGTACAGAAGTGTAACATAACATAGAAGTAAAACCTCTTTTTTGTTCTTTTTTTTCAGACATTATTCTTTAGGTCCTACACAGCACAGCTGTCTTATTCAAACCATGCAACACAAACTGGATCCCCACGGTTAGGGCTGGCTAGAATGTTTCTAGGTCTTCGCTGCATGTGTTTCCATGCATTCAGTTACACCAATGAGCCACAAGCTTAAAACCATAGATCTAGTATGCAGTTCTCTGGTAGGAAATCATGTGTACACTACTTCGGCTTGTACTGCGTACATAAACCTACAGTGCCTGATGTTTTTGCGGTACTTTTAGCTTCCTTCTGTGGTTCAGTGAGCCCTCTCACACTGGAAAAACTCTGCTGGAAAGGCAAAGAGAACACAGCAAAGACCCAAAAGGTTTCAACCCAGGCTGCATGAACCACCGCCCCAGTTGTTGGGCAGCACAAGATGGACAGATGTTTTTAATGTTGTGGCTTATCAGTTAATATCTACTCAGAGATGACATATGTATGTTCAGTCGTCCATTGTTTACAGCCACCCGTACAGAAGGCCTTTTTTCTGAGGAATAAGCAGTTTAATGGCCTCCGCATACCTCAGTGTTATAGCAATTATACTGTGTCGTGTGTGAGAGTAGTTTTGTCTCATAAACTCAGAAGGACTTTGCCACTTCTCTTCACTCAGGGACTTGCTGTGTATTCACCTGCATTCACAGCCTTTCAATGTCCCTGTACTTCTTCCTCAGGATGGAAACCTGGTCTCTGAACAGCACTGGGTCCAGCCTCATCTGAGAGTGCACTAAGGGCATGAAACCCAGCCACTGACTGAAGGTGTTCATGCAGGTCTGCCGCTGTGCAAAGTGGTCCGGGTCGGCCCAGCGAGACGACTTGGAGCCCTTGGTATGGAAAGGGAAGAAAACGGAGAGAGTTAGATATCATGATGAGTCTATTAAAACTGATAAATATCAAAAGAACAAATCGGATCTAGATGAAGCCTCTTGGATGTGGATGTCCATTAAAGTTTACTCGAGCTGCTGGAATTACAAATACCTGCATGACTGAGAAGCTGCAACACACTTGACCCCATTCGTCCTTTCATTGGCACTCGTGTGTGGATGAATGAGAAACTGTGTAAAGCACTCTGTTCTTTCCCAGGATGAAAAGCATCATTATAGTCAGACTGTCCCCACTCCAGCCTCAGAATGAACCAAAATATGCGCTGATGGTACAGACAGGTAGTCAGTGAATATCTGAGGCAGTGCTTGCTTTAAGGCTTGATGGGTTCGCCTTTTGCTTGCCTGCTTAGTCTCAGCTGGTGACTTTGGTTGTGTTAAAGGCTCAACTAGAAAATTAAATTAGATGCTGTCCTTCTCCCATTATACAAATGGGGGAGAGAGATTGGGTTATTGACAGACTTCACTATGATTTGCTTTGATGTGCCCCTTTGGTTGAGCCATTATGTCAAACTCAGACTAGTTCATGATTGTTGACAACCCTTTACAGCTTTTTACATTCTGTAAAGTTAAGTTTTTTTTCTTCTTTTTGTATACGTTTTTCCTCTTTTTATACAAATAGGATGCACATATTGGAGCATGAGTCCAATGAACTGTACAGATGTTGGAATAATGAAGCTTCCAACAGCATGATCAAGATATTTTCTCTTCGATTAGTAAATTCTTAGTTTGACTAAAACTGTATAAAATTGTTTATATCTTAAAATTTTCTGAGTATTGCTCAACAAAACGCAACTCTGTTTGGAACAGCAAACTTGAAAAACGACTTACATGTATAAGGGTCCTTATCTACCCTAAAAACTTTTATTTTAGCAATCACATTTAAGATTCCGAGTAATTCTGAAGCTCATGGTGAATGTGGAATATGTAAGTTAAAGTGTGACCTGTCAAACTCTAGTCCCAGAAAAAGTTGGGATACTGTGTAAATAGATTAAAACAGAATAAGAAGATTGGCAAACTTCATTAACAAACAAAAAAATGACCAGAGGAGTACTGTACTGCATGCTGTGCTTCAATAAAGTTTTTTTAAAATATTATTTCAAATACAGCCACATCAAATAATCAGCCCGCTTCAAGACGGGAAGAAGGAAACCAAACTTTCTGAAGGAGATTGATCTTGACATCCACTGGTTATAATTAAGCCTTACGACTTAACCTTTGTTAATCAATTTTTTTTCTTTACTCCAAGTTGGTTCTGATTAAACTGCTGTGATGTGGGCCGGATTACTAGAAAGCAACAAGGATGGAAGACTTAACGGAGTTGGTGCCAGAATCAGGACCAAGCCTTGGTGAGAGCAATGCTCTGTGTTCTTCTTGGTTTTTGGTAATTTCTGTGGCAGCGTTGCAGCTCTGCTTACAGTTCCAGCATCGATACTACAGCATTTTCACTGGAATTATGAGAACGCACCCCTTTCTGGAAATACCTAAACGTTTTTTTAAAAACAAAATCCTTTCATCTCTATGTGGATGTGGCCTCAGTCGCCCAGTCCCAAATAAGACGAGTCCTGTATACCATCATCACTCTGCTTTCTCGCTCGCTTATCTGAGATGGCAGCAGGCAGGAGGGATGGAGGTTGAGCCCCTGTGTGGCTGCAGGGAAATGAGTGGGAGATGCAGCAGCTGAGGGCAAAGTGGAGGGCAGCAGACCCTTTGATAAGCTCTGGAACTGAGGTGTGGAGATTGATCCTGTGGCAGCAGAGGCTGCTGGAGGTCATGTAGTATAATTAAACTATGAAAAAAAAAATCGAGTCGCAGAAGTTGCTCTGCTTTTTGATGGAACATCTCTCACTTAAAACGATTAAATAATTAAATAAATACAGAAGGAAAAAATATGGCGTCTGTATTAAAACTGTTGCTGATGCTCAAAGTTTTCCAAAAGACGTCAATTCCTAACTTTTTCTGTGCAATATGCCAATCTGCTGTAGCTTGAAGCAAAGCCACAAATCAGCGGTGAGGGGGGTGGGGGGCAGGGAAAGAGAAGTGAGTGAAGGCAGGGGGTAAATCTAGGTTTGCTGCCTTCACAATTAAGACATTAATCACTGAGTGTATACTGCAGAGTCATCGTCCTGCCTGTGGTCAGGCCATCAATCAAAACCTGACATAGGGCTGGCCGTTTGGACACACACATACGCTCTCACACACACATCGTGTAGAGGGATCTCCCATAAAGAAGGTCAAGGCTCAAGAGGTGAGAGAGGTTTTATAAAAAAAGGAACAAATAATGATTTTTTTCTCTATTTAAACTGCATGCCTGTTGTTAAACACTCATTAAGAGGCAGGAGAAGGTTTGGACTGATATTAGTGCATTGGAGCCATCATAAACGTTTGTGGGTAAGATTCCTCCCGCTCATGCGGAAAATACAGCTATCATCATTCCTGTTGACTGTTGCCCAGTTTTGCACTGGTTTCATCTGCTGGTGATGGCAGTAATGCACCAAAATATGCACCAAAAAGCCAGCAAACCGCTAGATGTTACATTTCTGTGTCACATTCTCCAGTATTATAATTCATGGCAGGCAACGTACTGCTATGATGTCACATTATTACATAGCTGATACTGTTGTGGAAAAGGAGCTACATTTATATTTATCTCAATAAGCTATAAGTTAAATTTATGGGTCAAAATTAAGAGTCAAGATTGAAGTCAGAAGCACAGGAGGGAGTCTGGCCCATCTCATGTTGATCATATTTCAAACAGTATCATATCATTTGATTAAGATTCTGAGATAAGAATTTCATCCATTAAACTCCTTTTTTTAATAATTAAGTTGAGCATTTTCTATAGTTTTCCATACATAGAATATAATTGAACAGAATAGACCTGTATGCATTATATGTTTGGCAACCCATCTAAGTTTTGTTTTGCGGAAAATTTTGATTCTTATCTTTATGTCTCACATAACAGTGCATCATTGGCTTATTAATTTAACATCTTGTTGCTCTAGGCGCAGATAACAGAGACCTCTCAATGATGCATATCTTAAAGTTGGCCTTAAAACAGGAATAGACTGAGTTTCAGACAGAAGATGATGAATTACAGCAGCAAAAGTAAAACATAAAAAAAGTTAATTGTAGTGTAAACGTATTCTAAAAAGTCCTTTAAAATAAAGCCGCTGCAATCAAGCATAAAAGGCTCTTCAAAGACCAGAGGAAGATCTGCGCTCTTCATATCCTTTTTGACTTGTTTTGTTATCCATAAAAAAATCATTTGGCTCACAGAAATGATTTCTGACTTTATCTGATGCCAAATCACTTTGATCTTTAAAATCAGTCCTTGTGTTTCCCTGGGGCTGCAATCAGTTTCAACTTCACGCAGTTTATCACTGCGCTTTGCAACATGCGATGCCATTTATAGCTGTGTTTAACCTCGTCCCTCTGATCCTATACGGTGGACAACCACTGTTCAACATTTTTAATTAAATGCAGGATTTCTGAATCCATAAGTGGCTAGTGGAGGTTCTAGCACGGAGATGGAAAACTACTACTGGTAAGCATTGTGCATTCTGAAAAATGCAACAATGACAGTAGACAGAGATGATGACAATGATGATGATGATGATGATGATGTGGCTAGCATATCTTGTCAAACTGTTCACCACTAGATAAACAGCAAAAGTAAGCTCTGGGTGTGAATCTGCCAGCTGGTAGTAGTTTTAAAGACATGCAGTTTAGGTTATTTGTCCTTTAAATTGCACATGTGAGCATGGAATCTTGCTTGTATGCGACAGACTTGCAAACTGCCCATGATTTTACCTCCTTTCTCACCAAATGACACCACAGATAAATTTCTTCTTTCATATAAAAAGCTGGAAACGCCTACATGTGGGGAGGTTGTGCAGGAGCAACAGATCAATGCATGCAGTCTGAATGCTCCTCTGATGGTACAACTCTCAGTTACCTGGGTCATCATGGTTTCCTTGTACTGCTTCTTCTGCGTAACTTTGATTGGTGGTTGCTTGGTGACAGCTGAAACCAGGAAATTCATCAGGATGTCTTCACAGTTGGCCATGTGGTCCACCATCGTCAGCAGGCTGGCCGGGACGTAGTGGGTGAACAGATACTGGTAGTATCTGATAAACAGATGTAAAAAAAGGGAAGCAGAGGAGGTTATGGGTGCATTTATCTCCTTTTTAAGGGCTTTCTGCTCTGTTCTATTCTGTGGGGTTGCACTCTCAGCAGCATGGGAGCACTAGATAACTGTCAGGTCTGTTAACTCCCCTCCAAGGTCTGCCATCCCGCGATCCTGCACACACGCCAGCACAAACACACACACACACTGCTCACCCCTGTTTTTCTGACTAATTCTTCCTGCCTCTGTTGGCATTTGAGAGTCTAAATAACAAAAGGACTAAAGAGGTGCATTCACCATCCCAACAATGGGACAACGAGAAAGCTGTTTATCTGCATGACAAGATGCCCAAAATCCCTTCGGAGAGTAACAATCTTCTGTGTTCAATTTGCCGCTCTGCTACGTGTCTGAGTTCACCATTTTTTATTCCAGTTGTAGCATCCTCGTTTTTGACAATCGCTTTATGAGATGAAAAAGTGGGAGAGAAGGCCCGCATTGCCCCGATTCATTTTCTATTACATTAGTAAGAAAAAAAGAAAAAGAGCAAAAAAAAAATGGTGACAGATGATTTTAAATGCAGTTTTAACTTAAAATGAAGGAATAAGATTTCCTATTAGTTAAGGCTGGGATAGAATGGCATGTAGCAAAGTGCAAAACAAACTGCCAACAGTGATGAAAGAACTGACAATTAGCCAGAACACTGGAAGCTTTGGTTTGGTCCAGTAGTCTGTTTTACTTCATAACCTTCTTAACAGAGTGAATTGACTTAGAAGTGTCTAAGATGCAGCCATGATAAAAGCTGTTCCAGTTCTCAAAAGTGCAAAGGAAATGAAGTCCAGTGCTTCCTATGTAATCTCCATTAGCATACGATATGTATGTCCATCCTTTGATCATTGCTACGGTCAGAGAAATGCTTGATTATATTGATCCATCTGCACTGAGTGGTGCCAATGTAAATAAACATGAGGACAGTTTCAAAAGTACAAACAACAGGGTGATATTTTATGTTGTATTTAAACATGCATGCAGTTAGTTACCCTGATAAGATTCAGTTTAGTATTTTGAAGCATCTCTGTAGGACTTTTTAAAAACGATTTATGCTGAATCACAGCTAGTATCAGTGTGGAGTCATCCTGTGACGCCTCTCCATCACCCTCCATCACCCTCCATCCACCTGTGGTAGAAAGCTGCTCCCGTAAGGACCATGGAGTAGTCGTTGGTCCATTTCGAGGTGTAGCCCCAGCGGGATCTGGAACTATCCCAGTAGTGGCTCCTTGCTGGATAACCAACAATGCGCTCTGGAAAACTTTGCCATACGATAAAGGCAAAATCCACCTGTATGAGCAGAAAGGAAGGACAAAGAATGGAAAAGCAGAAGAGAGGTCACGAAAAACACAGAGGTTGCCTAAAAAAGTGTAAAATAATCCTCAGGAGTACATATGAAACGTGAACATGTGGATATGTACTGCATTTACAGTAGATTCTTACGGAAGAGTTTTCATTTTGGCCAAACAGTGAGTGAAGTGCCATTGCCAAAATTATTGTAGCAATCAGAATAAAATCAGTGTTTGTCCCTTTATAAAGAAATAATGTAATAAATATAAATGCACAACCACAAAAAAGCAACCTGTCTTTATGGAGAACTGATGTGAGCTTCCCATGCATCACCACCAACATGAAAATGGGCAATTTTTCTTTAGTCCATCTATGAAGTTCCATTTTGGCTACCTATCTGCATTTTCGAGTTCCACTAGATACTGGACACTCAGATCTAAAATTCCTGGACAGCTCCTTCCCCAAGCTGTCAAAAGCCATCAGTCCAAAACAGGAACCTTATCTTCAGCCTTATTTCAGTGAGAGAGTTGGGACCTCTCACTGGGAAAAGTGTGACTGAGACTGTTAGGAGAGTCACAGATACTTTATCTGCAGTTTTGCACAAACACCAAGTTACTGTAGCCTGTCTGTGCTGTGGCTGCTCCCCTCCTATCGCGTGTTATCTGAGAGAGTAGATAGGAATAGGAAGTGAGTGAAATGCAAGCAAATCCGATGTTAACACTTTTGAGGTTGAGATAGAGTAAAATCCAGGAATATTTAGAAATTCAGACCATTTTTTTCAACACTCCAAAAGAGTAAGAGAGGACATTTAGTCATGCGTTCAAATGAAAAAAATTAATCTTGTCAAAATCAATTTTTCTATTTCCATTCAAAGTCTAATTTTTATGAATGCAGGTGGACTTGGCAAAGTGCAAACTAGTTAATGTTTTTAAAGGTGTGTTCATGTCTTTATGTAAACTTAGCCATCTTAACCTGAAATTACCCAGCTGTTTGAACACAGTGATATAAGTGATACCATGAACCAGAACCGCACTCTGTCTTTGTGAGAAGGAGCTCATGTCCTGTAGAGCTGCACATCTTAAGAAGCGCTTCCCAGACTGAACTGTGTCTCCGGCTGTGTTTCCCTCTCAGACTGCTTGTTTCACTAATAAAAATAAATTTCACCTGGAATTGTCTGGAGCACCTGGCGCCCTTGGAGAAGCCATGGGCTACATGACAAAGACCCTCTTCTGATTTCAAAACCACCGCTGAGACATGCAGGCAGACACACCGGAGAATAAGGGGATCAGCATATAATGAAATACTTGGTTATACACACACTGCCTCACATCACCTCAGGAACCGGGACAGAAAATTAATTACCAGAGTAGCAGAGGCGGAGAGACAGAGTTGGGGAGGAGAGCAACGAAAGTGGACGTTCTTTAGTGATACCTCGCGGCTTCTGTCATGAATGGTGTGAGCAATTACTGTAAAGCAGCAGCGCTAAGCCGAGCGAAAGGTTGCAGCTGCCATTCTCAGAGCAACCCCGATCAACTGACACGTTGGCCGTGTGTGTCCACAGTGTGCGTGTGTGTGTGTGGCCGGGGCTGTATATGACAGATGTCTGCACAGCTGTGCTGAGAGGATAAACAATATCTTGCAAATACAATTTTGCCATCGGAGATTAAAAGGTGAAGTAGGAATGTGTGTGTGTGATGGAACACGGATCTTTGCTCTTATAATCTGTCGGTTTTAATAAGGGTTTTGCTGATTAATTGAGGAGCGGAAGTGAAACAGATCTGTGTGTGTGTGTTTGTGTGTGTGTCAACCTTTGTGTTAACTTTGTGTTCGGGGCATAAATGTGTCTGAGCCTGCCTTCCGTCATGTAAAATGATTTAATTTGAGGGTGAACACCTGATGATGATGTCCTATGGAGCATCGGTGAAATGGCTGTGTGTGTGTGCACGTATGTGTGTGTTCTAGATTTTACAAGGCCGAAATGGATCTGTGGATTGGGGGTCAGTCCAGCAGTAGATCTATTTTAAATCTCTCCTGACATTTGGCTTAAGCGTGTCCAATGAAAGAAGATGAAAGACTTACAGCATATTTCAGAGTTTGCCATAAAACTTGGACTCTTCTTCTCTGTTTTCAGAAGTTTTGTCATGTCAATCAGTTTTTATTTTGCTTCCTGTGAAGTTGTGCCACAGCATTGCCTTCACTGTCAACTTTCATTGGATTTCATGGTGATGAAAACTGAGCGCTTTCATCACCGCTACTCCTCCGCTGAGCCGCTACTCCTCCGCATCGAGAGGAGCCAGATGAGGTGGTTTGGGCATCTGGTCAGGATGCCCCCTGGACGCCTCCCTTGGGAGGTGTTCTGGGCACGTCCCACCGGGAGGAGGCC
>JAVQJG010024268.1:0-13365 GCA_036024015.1 Craterocephalus amniculus
AACACAAAAACAAGGCCCTTGAACCTTTGTAAGTATCTTACTGTACTCGGTGGGGGTTTCAAATTTTCTGTAGATGTCTATGACATACTCACAGCTCAGGGTGTGGGAAGGGGTAGGACAAAACCACTTTTGCTTGAGCTCTTGATTTTTTGTGAAGGAACCTAGCCGAAAAACCAGAGAGGCACAGGGAATGAGTTTAGAAAAAAGTATCTGTTCATTTAATTTAAAAAAGCAAAAGTAATTTACCATGATAATAACTTTGGGCCTATATAAGGTAAATAAAAACCTTCAAGATACTGTAAGCACCAACACAGAAAAATAAAGCGCTAACCAGGGGGGCACGAAATATCTACTTCAATAAAATGCAAGAAGTGAGTTTATAATATATTTATGAAAGCTTTTTGACTCTATAGCATTGGTGATTAAAGGAACTGTACCTGATTTTATTTTAATCTTTCTAAGAAAAATGGTTTTCTACGTGGTATAGTATGTGGTAAAAGTGAGAATTTTCATTACAATTAATGACTCATTGATTGCGCATATGTACGAGTTCAGGGCATTTTAGTTTACGAAAGCGGCTAGTTTTTTAGCATTGGCGTGACGCGCTCTCTCTGCCGGCTTAATTTTTGGAACGTCCAGACTCCGATGAGCCAGTAACAGCGTCCCCCTAGTGATCCGGAGTCAAATTATGAAAGTTAAACCCCTTAGCGAAGAAAAAGCGTCCCACAAAAGCTTAAACAAAATAGCCACTATCGCTAACTTAGCTAGCCGGACGTGAAATCGGGTATAGTCCCTTTAAGCCCCAAAGACAGTTGGCACCTGTAGTGTGGGGGCCTCAAATTCTGCTCTGGGCCGCATAAAGGGTT
The DNA here is from genome assembly GCA_036024015.1 of Craterocephalus amniculus. Lineage (NCBI taxonomy): Eukaryota > Metazoa > Chordata > Actinopteri > Atheriniformes > Atherinidae > Craterocephalus > Craterocephalus amniculus. Next base: position 867 of record JAVQJG010024268.1, read on the forward strand.
GGATCGGCCCTGCTAATAGCTCATTCACGGTGCAGATGTTCCTTTTATGTTTCCTCTTACAGTATATTATGGAGTTTAATTGGCCCTAGTGAGCTATTATCCACATCTTACTCAGTCTTTGTTCTGTGCTGCCTTTTGACTTCCGGCTGCTTTTGTGTAATGTGCGTGCTTCTCGGTGGCGCGTGCCGTGCCGCCCGTGCGGCAGTTAGCGGGTTAAAGCAGATAGCGCGACCGTCCTATCAGCGTTCCCCGGCTCTGTCCCAGCCCACCGCCTCCAGACTCCGTCTCCTCCGTGGAGAGTAGAGCACAGAGCCGGGGCTGGAGTGTATGTGGCCGTTTGTCATTCTGGCAGTACACACTCCCACGAGAACCAGCCCGCTCTCCTCCAGACTTGTTGCTGCCCTTTTTTTCCTCCGGCTGTTTTCTTAACGGCACTCGCGGATATATTAACTTAAAGCGGGACTTTTTTCTCTTTCTTTATTATTCTTTTTTTTTTTTTTTTACCCCGGCGGTTGGAGGCGTCGCGTGCTGTGGATCCCACTGGCGATAACGACCGTAAAGTACCGGGAGACACAAAAAAAGCAAACAGAAAACGGTACGATACTATTACTGACCGTTCTGCACGCGGTGGTTGCTCTCTCTTTTATCTATGCAGTTTTTCCAGACTTTCAACATCTTTATAGGTGGAAACGTCGGTGAGTTTCAGCCGCAGAGAGCTTTACTGGGCACATAGGTGTAATGGAAGTATGAATTAGGAGTCATATCCAATTTGGGTCTTTTTTTTTGGTTGACTTTCAGAGTGTGTAAAGGCTTGGCTGGAAACGTAGAATAACTTTTATATTAAACCTGAGATGCTATTCTGTTGTTTTAAATTCTTATATAAAGTTGTCATTGCCGATTTTGCTTAGTAAATTTCCTCACGAGCTTGTTTGTTCTTATCTTTGACTGAATAATTCTACCCTAATGGAGCTTAAGCTTCACATATATGTTTAAAACATGAATCTTATTGTGAATTATTAGATTAACATTCACTCATTCCTCCCTGTGTTGCAGTGATTCGTTAGAAAAAGAGGTATTTTCTCGAATATTGAAGCTTAAATATGTATTTTTCTACTTCATTTGTAACAAAAGCATTATCGGGCTTAGACACTGTAGGCTTGAGCCACCCCAATCTGTTTTGTATGTTTTAACAGCCCAGCTGTGAGTACATACCCTGAAGGGGGGGTCAGAAATGTCCCGAAATCTCTCCTGACAACCAGAAACATGTTAGAGATGACTATATGTCCTTAAGCCATGTCAAGCATGTGTGTGTACCTTCACAAAGAGGGACTGCCTGCTGTTGATGTTATTATTAGAAGCAATGTTGTTATTAACCGTCTCTTGAGTGATTCCTGGTAATTGCTGCCTATTAGTTTTAATTAAAGGGATGCTGGATGCCTTGCCTTATGCTGTCGCCCAAGGTCTCTTCTCTCTCGCACCCCATAATCATAAACTTGACATGAAAGACGGCAGAAGAAGCACTTCGTCATCACCTGTGTTGTTCCAAACCACTTGCACTGGGAATCGTTTTACATGTTGGTGGTGTTGGGTTTTTGGTGGTTGTTTAAATGTTAGATTTATTGAATACATTTTCTGACCAAGGACTTATGGGTAAAGTCGTGATTCCTCATGCGTAGAGTCATTTCTAAAAGCTGCAGGTTTTACTGTGAAAATGTGGAGGAAGTGGCACTTTACCACATTTGCTGGGTCTAGACAGAGTTTGACATGTTGGATTAAGTTGGAGTGATGGATTAGAATCACTTAGTTTGAGGCCTTTAAAAAGAAACTAAAAGCCAGGCAGAAGTCTTATTTTCACAACTTACACACACTTTGTTTTTAGCGTTTACTTCTTTTTTCCCTCATTGCACATAAAAAACATTATATTATAGTACAAGTGTTCATATATTTATATATTCCGGTTTCTTTTTGGTGGAAAGTAGCAGTTAAAGATGTGTTGTAAAGAGATGGAGACACAAGACCCTGCTTGTGTCCACACAGTCTGTCTGAGATGTCTCACCTGCCTGTCAATGTCGCGCAGAAGTACACACAGATCTGAGGCTAAATTCCTTTGGCTGCAAACAGCGGATGCATAATTATTTGTGATGTTGTCCTTCATGCAAGATTTTTTTTTTTTTAGATATTATTCTCTCATCTGCTTTCATCCAGCCTTTAAGTCATTACAGGCTTTGGCAGCTTTGGGATCCAGGCTAACGGCTTCATCTGGGTTCCCCTTGGTGCTCTGCTCTCCTTTCTCTGCAGTTATTCTTCTTTCCTCCAGTGTTTTTCCCTCCAACCCCGTCCTCCCAGCCACCTCTGACCCAACTGAGCTCTCGTGCTCATATTTCGCCATGTCGAGGTGTCACGGAGTGCATCGGTCACATACGCCGCATGTTTTGTGGGGGAAAAAATGCTTGGCACTCAAATGCAAGAGCATCCATTTTGCAGAGGAAGATTTCTTGAGATCAAAGTTTTTTTCAGTTGAAAACATATGTGGGCATAGCTGTTACGGACCACTCAAGTAAACAAGAAAGTTTAGGGTGCATCAAAGCTTAAAAAATCCTTTAACTTCCCTGGTAAAACATGATTGTGACAACATAAAGGAGCTGTATTTCACGCTATGTGGGCAGATTATTGAAGCACTACAGTAATCAGTTAAGGTCTGCAGCATCAGAAAAGCTTTTTTCCCGTCATCAGCTTCCAGTTCAGGGTTTTATCTCGTGATGAAATTAAAGATAACAGAGTCTTGGCTCTGTCTTCATGCATGATGACCAGGTTTTTCACAGTACACCTTGAAGCAGAATCAAACATGAAATAATGAGAATTTTTAATCATGGAAATTAAAGTCACGGGTGTTTGTTTGTTTTTTACAGCTGTTATCTTCTGTCATTATCTTAAACAGCTGGAGAAGCCTGAAACAAGTTTTATTGTTACCTCAACGTAAAATTGACCTTCATTTGTTACAACTTCTGATATACAGTACTGCTTCCTTATGATGCAAAATGATCAGCTATTGGTATATTTATGTTTTGGTTTGTTAGATAAGAATATTTGATGACAGAAAAAGGGAAATTAGGGATTTCTGTTTTTTTAAATAGCTTTCAACCTTGTTTTTCCCCCTTTTGTTTGACAAAGAGCAAAGAACGCTGGAATTCTCCACAAGAAGAAAATGAAAGGCAGCACTTGGAGAGTGTGCCTTATATTTCTCAGTACTGAAAACGGAAATATCCTTTTTCCACAAGTATTCAGATCATTTCCTTAATATTACTTAATAATAATGCTTATATTTTTTTCTTGAAAACACATTCAATATTGATGTGTGAACAGTTTGTGCACTTAACTCAACCCAAGTAAACAGGCACAAATGGTGAATGTTGAACCAAAGGTAGATATTAAAAGTGTATGTCTTAGCAGCAGCAGGAACTGTACAGTTCTCAAATTTAATCTGGTTTAATGGGAAAATTGACCATTTAGCGCAACAGCACTAAATTAGCTAATTTGCTTATGAATCCTTCCAGTTTCCTTCAAATGTCTATTACTGGGGTGTTTCACACATTTTAGTTCAGGGGCCAAGTTAGATATAAGATTACAGAGCACTTTATTGTGTATCTGACCAGAAAAACAGAATATTTCACTTATAGTAACTTTTAAGGAGCTAAAATTTATTTTGTGTGTATGTGTGCAGTGACTGTAACTCTTCACTACCTGACCTGACTTACCTTATCCATTAACAAAAATATAAAAGATGTAGTTTTGGATATGTTTTTTTGTATTTTAACATAAAACATTTTAACTTTACATGGACAAATTAGTAGTTGCAGTTACTTTTATATATAAATAATGCAGCTAATGCCTCATAATATTTTCACATTTGCCAAATTCATCCCCTGGGTCAGATCTGGCCCTCTGCTGAGCCAGCTTTGACTCCACTCCTCATTTGTTTCTATCAGCAGTCCAGCCTAATAATTGTTCGATCCAATCCAAACCACTTTATTTATAAAGCACGTTTAAAACAGAACAAGTCGCCAAAGTGCTGCACAATGAAACAATATTAATAAACGCAATAAAAATGCAATAAAAATACAATAAAAATAAAATAAATAGATCAATTAAAGTTGTTGTGGTCATTCCCCGGGGCATCAATATATAGAGCTATAACGCACAATAAGACAATTCAAAATCAGCCTAGGATTAAAAGCTTATGTCATCATGGATGCTTAACTTCGCTCAGACATCTACCTGTGAGATTTGTATACAGTTTGGAGCTACTTTCTACTGAGACCTCTAGCCTCAAAGGAAAGAAATGTAACTGCTGTGTGTAGCAGACGGCGGCCTGAATGGGTGTCCAACACTGCATTTGGAAACAGTTGCTACGAACTCAGTTTGCCTCTCAGTTTCCCTCCTCCTCTGTGTCTAACAAGTGCACACAAACACATAGTAAAAGCTTTGTGGTTTGGGAATTTAGTCTTTCCTCTGTCCGCCCTGCTGCACTGAAATAGCCTTAGAATTAGTTTCACATTGGTGTCTTCTGTTTTAAGCCGAAACATATTATAAACCCCTCTCGCTCTGTTGCTAACATGTGTTTCAGCCTCCCGATAAAGAGTGTGTGAAGCTTTGAGATCTATATATTCACTGCTAGTTTACACCCTGTATAAATCATGATGGAAAATTAGCTCAGTTTGACAACAGATTTCAAAGAAGAAAACATTTTTTGGGTTGTTTTCATTTGTTAGTAATGGGTTTCATTATAAATTTATTTATTCATTTGTTTATTTTTTGAATATGTTCAGTAGGTATTTGTATATATTATGCATTGTTGTACAACCAGGGCTCTAAATTAACTGTTTTGATCTACAGCCAATGTTTCTGGTAGATTTATTCAGTGACAAGCCTACTAGAAATGCCATTTAGCCTACATTTTTCCAAGAGAAAATAATTAGAGTATGAATAAGATTATTATGGTTTTTATGGACAGTTTTCTCATGAAAAATGCCAAAAATAATATTTTCAATGTTGTCTTTCCAGCAAAGAAGAAATGAGTAACTTTTGCTCTGAGCACATTATAAATGATCAAAATCAACCTTTAAAAAAATTACATTTATTACAACATTAAAAAAGGGTAATACTAAGTCAGTTATCAACATTAAAACTCTGTTTCTGACTCGTTCTGATGGCGAAGTAACATTTTATAAGTACATTTCTGGAGCTGTTATTTTCTGTCAGCGTCCTGAGACTGAGAAGCCACACTTGACAAAGATTCCCCCATCGCTTTGCAGCATCATTCTCTTTTCACAGAATGAGTAGCCTCATTCATCACCTGCCAAACTGAACAATAATTTATCATTTATACTCACCAAAATGTATTTTAACCCTCATTTGGTGGGTTGCTTGTGTTACTTTAATAGTGCTGGATAAAAACACAGAACCTTAATCTCTTAGTGCTGAAAGTCACTGTGGTGTTCATGCATGAAGTTTGTAAGTAACTTTGTTACTAAAGTCTCAGTTTGAACTCTTGTGAAAGGTCTCTCTTTAAGGTGGGACCAAAGTGGACTCTTTACAACAAATATTTACAAACTGAATACTACTTATGAGAAGTTGAAGCAGCTTTTTACGTGAGTGTTTTGGCATGTGTAATGTCATTAGCTTGTTATCTTTTTTGAGTATGTGTTTATTTTAAAACTCTTTCCTTTCTGCTATAATTTCCATCACTAGGAGCTCTAATAACTGGTTATTGATTGCAAGTAAAATAAACCACACAAAGATTCAAACTACATGGGCAAATGACATATGCAGCATGTTAACAGTATTGTATTTAGTTTTTTCTCTCAGTCAGGCTTGACTCTGTGAGAACAGAATTAGTTGAGCAACAAAGAAAGCTTAGACTAACCCATTTTTTTCTTTCTTCCCCCTATCTCTTTCCCTCTCTGCTTGCTTTCATATCCTTCCCTCTATTATTTTCTTTGTCTTTGTGGTTTAGAGACAGATTCATGCATCCAGTAGGTCTAGTCTTAAAATAAACATTTGTTTCAGTCAGCAGTTTTGTTCCTGCCAAATAACAAATAATGAGCTGGAAAACTCACATTATACTGAAATTTTAGATGATTTGTTTTTATTTTCAGGGATTTATGTGATTTCTCAGAGTTCATTAGGAATATTGATACTCTTTTTCATGTCTGTCAAGGCACATTCAGAAGACAGTGTCCACTGGTGTCTCCCGAGCTCATTAATTACCATTGTAATTCTTTTTTCTATAAACACTAAAAATGAATGTGTATTTTATATTTGCGGGCCTCCTCTTGCCAGGAATGGAGATTTTTCTGTTGCTGACTGTCCTGCTTAGAGCCAAGAAATAATCAAACACATAAGTCCACGTATGCAACGCCCCATATCTTATTTGCATTTTGGTTTCGCTTGTAGTGAAATGTTTTTTTCCCCCTCTTCTCTTTTAGAGGATTGACCGTGCCATTTTAGGCCCGCGGGGAGCGCACCATGGCCCTGACGGACGCAATTGATGACCCTGTAGCCCACAGCAATAAAGGCCACCACCCTCTCAGTGCCAATGGGAATGCACCGCCAAGCGGCTGCAGCGTTCAGGATCCTCTCTCAGCTGCTTCTAGTAGTGACTGCCTCACAGCTGAGGGCGATGATGGAGCCGCCGTTTGCGACAAAGTTTCAAAACCTCAGCAGAGGTCACACCCGAGAGCCGGCAGGCCGAATCAAAACGGCGGCGTGGTCAAACAGAACGGCTCCCTGAGGAATCTTCCCCCATCCCCAGCCTCCTCTACCTCCCCTCTCACCGATTCACAGAGACTTGCCAGACACCACCTTTCCTCTACCCTGTCCTCATCACCTTCCTCTCCTCCTCCTCCTCTCCAGTCCCCACCACTCTGCTGCCAACACTTCCACTTCCACTCCACCTTGTGCTGCCCTTGTGGACAGCAGGATTGTCCGCTCTTCCAGAGTCCGGGTCCAGGACCTGGCTCCAGTCCGCACCCAGGGACCACTCCGTCCTGCGCCTGCTGCCTCTCTGCCTGCACATACTCACATCAGCAACCCCTATCTCTTCCTCATCACCAGCATCAACGCTGGCAAGATCACCTCCAGAGCCAGATGCACCCATCAGGAATCAGGTAGGCTCGGGAAAGACTTCAGTTCTTTTCCCAAAACTCCTAAAACTAAAATCTTTTTTATGACGCTCCTGCTACACAGTTTCGTGTGTGTCGTTCATACCTAAAAAAAAATCCTGTTCTTTGACTTTGTCCACGCTATCACATGTGCCTTTTAATGTGTATGTATGACCTCTTAGCATACTCACACTTTGGGCAGCAAAGAGTCCCTCATAATCTTCCAGTCTCCCCATGAACACCTCCTTATACCCGTATTAACACGTCACATCCAGGGATCATGTCAGCCTGGAATGCAGGAGGAAGTAGTTACGGTTGTTAGGGAGCTGCAATGCGGGGTGTGGGGGGTGATGTTAGCAAATAGAAGCTCATCACACTATGCCGCAACCACCAGGGTGCATGCATTTCCCATGGATTCCCATGTTTTTTTGCATAAATAGCCATATATGTTTGAATAAAGTTGAATAAACTGCAGCGTAACCACATGATACCAAATCTGTTTGGAGGTTCTGTTCTAACGGCATAATATATTTTTATACGATCTCTAAATATGCATATTTATCCAGGTTCTAAATGAACACTGCCAACCTGCCAAATGTGGGTTGAAATTAATTGTGGTGGGTGTAAATGAAACACTTCTGGCCAGTTTGGCAGGTTATGAATGAAACAAATCATCTCTTAATGAGCACCATTCCATGACATTCCACTTTAGCTTGCATGGTGTTTACATGCTACTGTCGAGGTGTGGAAGGAAAGGAAAAACATAAATGTAGTGGTGGTTGGATGGTATAAATTACAAAGCTGGTTACAAGAAAAGAGAGGAGTTAGAGGAGAACGTTGTTGAGGAAAGAGTGAAAGCCGCAGAGATCTGGCATGTTGGTAGGTGGTGATTATGTGCAAACATCAAGCTACTACTATACTATACTATATAGTCATTTGGCAGATGGTTTTATCCAAAGCAACTTACAATTGAGTACACCAGTGGGGTCTTAGTCTTTCCAACAAGCGTGCAGCTGCTGTGCTTCAGAGGACACGCTGTATTGCCAGATTAAGCATGAAGGACCACACTTTACTTAAACTGTGAACGACGCCTCCTTGGCTGCTACTGTCATATTTCCCCGCGTTCCCAGTTACAATTACTGGATCTTTCTCTGTGATTCCCCACTCAGTGAGGGCTTTTCACAGAAATTCTGCCAGGTTGCATCCAGTGTGGCTGTATTTCCTTTTTGTTATTAAACCCGAAATGGTCCCACATCAGCATTTTCAGATCTGATTCCACACACCAGCTGATCCTCCAGCAGAGTAGAGGGGAAAGTCAGTCAGCGTGTGCCTGGTCCTGCAGAAGTGACTCATATTTGGCTCTACCTTCTAAATAGTCTTTTTAAAACCTCGTGATAAACAGTGCAGACTGTTATGACAGTATGAAAAGTGTTTCCCCTCATAACCTCTGCTTGATGTTCCTCCTGGAGGGTGGCATCTAAAACACATTAGACTAGGCCTGCTGTGGAGCTAGATTCGAAACACATTGTCTGACACGTCCAAACTTATAAAAATAAAAGGCCATGTAAAAATTAAAAGCCCTGGACATGTTATATTAGGGCTGGGCGATATGGCCAAAAAATAAAATCTCAGATTTTTTAAAACCAAATCCGATTTTCGATTTTAATCGATTTTCTTTAATCTTCCTGTCTTTTTCTTTAAAACATATCACAAATATTAGATTTTATTGGAAAACATGCTTTTAGTTCAGTCACCCTTCAGGAAGTTGACCTAAATTCAAAATGCAGATATTTTAAGTTGTGAAACAAACTTGATAAACAAGCTGGCAGGCCCTGCCACTGTAAACAATGAAAATATAACTTTCACGCATACAGTTGGACAGGTGAGGGAAGGCAATGTCGGCAAAATATTTCTGGCTAAGAAAATCTCGATTTTCAAAAAATTTAATCCTCATTAATAGCAAATTCGATTTATCGATAAAATCGATTTATTGCCCAGCCCTATGTTATATAATGTTTGATAACTCAAAATGTAATAAAAAATAAAACAATCCAAAAATAGATGAAAAGCACAAAAGGTAAATTCTGCTAATTCTGTAATTTTAATTGAGTGCTACAGTCCTAGTGTTCAATGCTTAGCCTTAATTTAACGTCTACAAACAAATTTCAAGCCTGTGGACATGCAGTAAATAATCTGATTGAATATCTATAATCCAGTAACTTTTCTCACTCTTGTCCTGTTCTTCATATCCAGTGTCTCACCATGCAGCAGGAGTTGACAGATTAGCTCATAACAACAATAATATGTGGCTCATGTTGAATTTCTCACCCTGAATCATGTTGAATTTCTCACCTGTATGCTGCTTATCTGCTGATTGCACAGCGGATCAGTGGCTGCATGCACACCACCGGTCCTCTGTGTTTACTATTTAGCTCTGATGACTTGTGCGGCCGGTTTGAGTGCAGCTTGTGTTCTATTTGTACTATTTTATGTAGTTTTCCATGAATTGTGTGTGACAGACCCTCCAGTCTGTTGCTTTCCACACAGCCAGAGCAAAGGTGAGACAGGAATTTATCATGTTTTTGGTAACAAAATGGAAACAGTGCACAATCATACACGTGCACTGTTTATACACACGTGGTGGCCATGTCTTCTAGAGCTGAAGCAAGCATTTGAAAGCCTGCGTTAGCAAAGCTCTCCTCTGAATGATCCATATTTAGTGAGTTGGTTCTTTCCCTTTTACTCCCCGACCACAGGCCTCCCACCGCATTTGAAACTGGAACCATTTAATTCCTTTCATAATCATTTGCATAATCCTATATTTACCATCTACAGAGAGAAGGAGAGGGAGGAGGCAAATTATTTACTCATGTCAGCTTCTTTTTATGCTAGCAGATCAATGTGGGGAATCTGATTTAGTTTTTTTTACCTCTCAATGTGGAATTTTCCCTGCCGAAATAAAGCCCCCCCTTGGTGTGCTTCATTAAAAAGAGGGGTTGGTGTGGGCGGTGTTGAAAGATGAGGTTTGTGCAACCACAGCGGTTACATACACCAAAACCTGGTGTGCATACATAAAGCTGTGGGTGGGCAAGGGGAATCAACGTTGGATTGTGTTGCCTCCTTTTAGACTCATCTGCCTGCTTCTGTGGTTTCTGCCTTCCTTGCTCTCTTATAATTTCTTTTTTTTTGGTCCTTTTTCAGTTTTTCTCTCTCTCTATTAAAACTCATCCGTCTTTGTTTACCCCTACTGTCGCCTTTCCCTCCTTCCCCTCTCTGGAGGGCAGATGTAATGTCTTAATGTGCACACCATCGCCACTGAATCCTTTCTCATGCACCACACGGGGTCCCCCATGTTCAGCGACGACTGGTTTGATTTACAGACCCTTTCCCCCTTCTTTCCTGTCCTGTGGTATTTTGTGTGTCCGTGTCAGATGAGGAGATTAGACATAGGAAATGATATACCTGTCTCAGTTTTTGCCCTGAACCCAGACACTAACGAAAACCTTAAGACTACGCCTCTTTTTTTTTCTCCTGGTCTACAGAATTCAGTGGTAGTTCGCTATATTTTACACTTGCATAGGAAAAGGTGGTGTCAGATATCAGTTTGATCTGCTGTCGGGCTGTGATCTGCCAGATTAGTTCAGGGATTACATCTGTGATCACAGTGCTCACACGTAGAACCTTCGTCCCACTCGAACCCTCAGAGTGAGAAGTCGTAACATTAGCTCTTACGGGGAAACCTTTTTATGTGGGTTTCACAACGAAGCATTTTTCTGCCCCCGTTCTCGGTTTCACAAAGCGTTAATCCAGTTACCAAGATTAGCCTATACTCTAACTTAATGTTTCTATTTTTGGAATGATCAGAAAGGGTCTTTACGTCTTTAAAATGACCCAAATCTCCAGAAAGGTCAAGACACAACTCAACCCTCCCTCCTTAACCTCTTCCTCATAATCGACCCCAGTGAAACTCACCTTCAAGACTCTACCAGCTGTTGCCATTCAAATGAAACACAATATGAAAACGTAACAAAGACCTGAGAACAGCATTGTTCACTTCAGAGCTTCTGCTAATTTGTCCACTTCAAGCAAACAACTTGCACAATATGTCATATGAAAGCAGAGACTGCTGATAACAAATATAGCTGTCTCACCATTGTGGGACAAATACTCGTTCGTTCGTCCTCCTCCGCTTATCCGGGGTCGGGTCGCGGGGGCAGCAGCCTAAGCAGGGAAGCCCAGACTTCCCTCTCCTCGGCCAAATCCGCCAACTCATCTGGGGGGATCCCGAGGCGCTCCCAGGCCAGCTGAGAGATATAATCCCTCCAGCGGGTCCTGGGTCTACCCCGCGGCCTCCTCCCGGTGGGACGTGCCCAGAACACCTCCCGAGGGAGGCGTCCAGGGGGCATCCTGACCAGATACCCAAACCACCTCATCTGGCTCCTCTCGATGCGGACGAGTAGTGACTCAACCTCGAGCCTCTCCCGGATGACCGAGCTTCTCACCCTATCTCTAAGGGAGAGCCCGGCCACCCTGCGGAGGTAGCTCATTTCGGCCGCTTGTACCCGCGACCTCATTCTTTCGGTCACTACCCAGAGCTCATGACCATAGTTGAGGCTAGGAACGTAGATCGACCGGTAAATCGAGAGCTTCGCTTTCTGGCTCAGCTCCTTCTTCACCACGACGGCCGATACAGAGCCCGTATCACTGCAGACGCCGCACCGATCCACCTATCGATCTCCCGCTCCATCCTTCCCTCACTCGTGAACAAAATCCCGAGATACTTAAACTCCTCCACCTGGGGCAGGACCCCACTGCCGACCTTTAGGGGGCAACCCACCTCTTCCGGCTGAGGACCATGGTCTCTGATTTGGAGGTGCTGATCCCCATCCCGGCCGCTTCACACTCGACTGAGAACCGCTCCAGTGAGAGCTGGAGATCACGGCCCGTTGAAGCCAACAGAACCACATCATCCGCAAAAAGCAGAGACCCAATCCTGAGGCCACCAAACCGGATCCCCTCAACACCTCGGCTGCTCCTAGAAATTCTGTCCACAAAAGTTATGAACAGAATTGGTGACAAAGGGCAGCCTTGGCGGAGTCCAACCCTCACCGGAAACGACTCAGATGTATTGCCGGAAATGCGGACCAGACTCTGACTCCAGTCATACAGGGACCGGACCGCCCTCACCAAGGGGTCCAGCACCCCAGACTCCCGGAGCCCCTCCCACAGGAGTTCCCGGGGAACACGGTCGAACGCCTTCTCCAAGTACACAAAGCACATGTAGACTGGTTGGGCGAACTCCCATGCCCCCTCCAGGACCCTGGAGAGGGTAAAGAGCT